>APFE030682403.1:302044-357949 GCA_000404065.3 Pinus taeda
CCTCAGTCGACCACCGATCATGGCGTTAACCACCATGCTCAACTCTTGTGGGCACAAGACTTCTAATTGGCCACTTCTCTACAAAAGCAACCCAGAATTCAACCACACATACCAGACACTCTTGGAGGGTCAGCATGTTCCAGATTTTCACCTCCAAGATGCCTTGTTATGCTACCTAGGTCACCTTGGTATTCCTTCAAGCGAGCGTGCCAAGATGATTTGGGAAGCACACTACAATCAGGCTGTTGGGCATTTCGGGGTTGAGAAAATGGTGGCAGTACTGCAAAAGTATTTCTATTGGCCAAATCTTCGACAGGATGTCAGGAAGTACATCAGATCATGCACTGCTTACCCATTTCCAAACTGACCATCAAGAAGCAATGCCTCTATACCCTGCTACCTACCCCTAGTCGACCTTGGGAATCCATCTCCATGGATTACATGTCAGGCCTTTCTTCCACTAAGCATGGAAACGACTATGTTTTTGTGGTCATCGATAGGTTCTCGAAGATGGCCATTATGGCGGTCTGCAAGAAGAATATCATAGTAGAATCCACTGCTAAACTCTTCTTTGAATGAGTTTGGGTGCACTTTGGGATCCCACAGTCTATCATCTCAGATCTGGACAGTCGGTTCCTCAATACATTTTGGTCCAGTCTCTAGACGATGCTGGACACCAAACTCACTAAGTCCACAACCTTCCATCCTCAAACTGATGGCCAGACAGAGGTTGTCAACAAGATGATTGTACACATTCTGCGCATGTACAACTCAAATCATCCACGCACATGGGATGAGAGCCTCCCCTATGTTCAGCACAGCTACAACCAAGCTTTGCACAGCTCGACTAGACACAACCCTTTTTAGGTGGGCTTGGGATTCCAGCCACTATGTCCCATTGATGTGGCCATGCCATTTGTAGCTACTCACACAGATTCAGCTCACGTCCAGTCCGAAACAGATAAGGCCACCAGCTTCATTGAGCACATCCAACATATTCACCAACAGTTCCATGAAACTATGGAGAAATCAAATGCCAAGTACAAGCAACGACATGATGAACATCGGGTGCCACCCAAGTTTTAGGTGGGCGACAAAGTCTGGTTGCATTTGCGAAAGGAACGCCTTACCGGAGCCTATCGGAAACTAAGACCACTTCGATATGGTCCTTACACCATTACCAAGGCTGTGGGAGACAATGCATTTGAGCTCAACATTCCCCCATTCCTTGGCCTGCACCCAGCGTTCAATGTGGACTACCTTTGGTCCTACTTTCCACCATTACTAGACACATCCGATATTGTGGAATAGCTCACACCCACAAAATTAAATCCAAATTGCATGGAACAAGCTGCAACTGATCGGATCATGGACACATAGATCAAGCACACTCACCAACAAAATATTAAACTATATCGAGTTGCCAAAGCAGGCCAACTCCTTCACCAAGGCAAGTGGTTGACCAGGGACCAAGTTCAGCAGAAGTTTCCTCATCTCATGGAGGAACTCAACGCAATGGGGACCATTGCTTCCTAAGGGGGGAGGAATGATCGAGGTGGATATTGGTGGCCACCTGCCAAGTCCACTTGAACCCCACCATTGTTTCTCTCAACTTTTTTAGTTTCCTTAATTGTATCACAACTTACTATTTTTAGCAGTTTTTTTGGTCCGAACCTTCTGGAGCCGTTTTGAGGCCCTAAACGACTTTTTTTGGGAAAAACTGGGAGCAACATGGGTCCATGAACTGATGTTTCTCTTCCCAAAGGTGTAGCTCTCGGATAGATCTTTCTAACGAGATATTGTGTGCGTCAAACAGAGATCATATGCCAAAGTTATGACCCCAGGAAGTTGATGTACCAAGTTACCCAAACGAGGCCCACAGTTTGGCGTTTCATCTTCTAGGGTTAGGTTTTTGGATGTTTAAGGTTTTCCATTGTTTCTCAACAATAAAAAGGCCTTCGAGTCTCATTGTAACACAATTCAGAGGCATGTAGCCGCCACATCTCATCTCAGAGATAAGCTACCATCGCCCTAGCTCGCTTATTTCCATCACTGTTTGTAAGCATATTTCATTATTTTACATTAATGAAATGAAGTATTATTTCCGTTGCATCTCTGTGTTTATGGTTACCTCTGTAATTTGTGGCATTCCTGTTTAAATCTGGATCAACAAGTAGAGACAGTTAATTTAGATAGTAACGACTTCTAAATAACTTTGTGGTTCTAAGTGGTTGTGTTGTGTGATAGGAGAAAAGTAAAATTGTTACAGGTGGTATAGTGATGTAATAGGAGTGATCAACACTTTTGTGTAAGTTTTTTTTTTGAATGTAATGATTTAAATTATTTCAAATTAAGTTAAAAATTGTAAATATAATTTTATGGTTAATTTTTTTTAAGCTTAGAAATAAAATTGTAATGTTTAATTTTGAAAATGGTTAGAAAACAAAAAAAGAAAAGAGGAGGTTATACAAGTTTCTGCAAAGTTTCATAGGTTTAAGGAGATTTCTATCACTTTTTTAATAGATAAAAATTTCTTTATGTGGGAGAATTTTTTTTTCAAAAATAATTTTTTTATTTAATTTCAAAAAGTTTGACTAATAAATTTTAATAGTATAAGAAAAGAAACACTTATATATTTCTATCACTTTTTTAATAGATAGAAATTGCTTTATGGGGGAGAAAATATTTCTCAAAAATAAAAATTTCATTTAATTGTCAAAAAATTTGACTAAGAAATGTTAACAATATAAGAAAAGAAACACTTATATTAGCTTTTACTCTGGAAAGGGAAAATGAGAAACACTCATATCCTCCTCTATTTTGAAAAAGTAAAACCTTAAACAATGGAAAAGATTATGGTAAAGATCTAGATTCTTAAAAAATTGACAAGTCTGTGTAATTGATGATATTAGTACTAATTCTATGACAAAGACAACTTCAAAAAGAGATATATTCTTAATAAAAAACTAATAAGTCTATGCAATTGATGATAACTTTAGTATTTAGTATTAATCTACGATAGATACAACTTTAGAAAGAGCTTAATTCTTTAAAAGAATGAGATAAACTTGTGCAATTGATGACAACTTTAGTGTTAATCTATAATGGAGACAACCTAAGAAAATATTAAAGCGGTAAAATCACAGTCAATAGGCTACTCTCTCAGTGTTTGAGCGAGAAATATTATCATATTGATCTCCTATATGTAATTTGATCAATATTATTTTAAAGAGGGACGTAATGCTTAATTCCATAATGCCACATGATCAATATTACTTTAAAAGAAAGACTGCCACATGATCAATGTTATTTTAAAAGAGGGATCAAATTCTTAATTCTACAATGCCACTTCAATCTCTCTAATCATGGAGATCTTTCGCAACAGGGCATGGTTTAGAAGTTTCGGTTCTTGAAATGTTGACTCGTTCTCCAATTCTTCACACTTTCCAACACTTAAATATTTAATTCCCAACTCTTAGTGACTTTCCTCTCTAAAACACACTCATATTCATTATCGAGGAAAAACTCTTTGTTGTGCCCTTCAAAGGAGGAAAATTCTAGTTCAAGTCCCTAGGAACGTAGAACTTAGAAACTTCCACTCCTCGCAATCGATCCTAAACGAAAATTCTTGTAGGAAAGGTACAAAGATCCACTTATTATAGGGAAGGTTGAACAATTCAATTCAACTAGCTTCAAGAGACTCACATCAAAATTCAAATATTCATTTAGACAACATGTTTTGATTAATGCATTTAAAAGTTTCATACACTTAAATTTTTCAGTTGGAAAAAACAAAAACCATTAATGGGAAAAACTTTACCAAGATTTCTTTGGGAACATTTGTGAGCACAAAGAATGCCTTTGCACTTCTTTTTCTTTTATCTGAACTCCTTCTACCATGATCCTCGACTAATTTATCTGCAAGAAATCCCTTCTTCAGAGAAGGTGATACTTTGTCCCCAAATATGGTAGATGGCACAATAGTGATTGAGGCTCATACTCTACCTCATTGATCAACATTGGGATTCACAGGGAGCCCCATAATCAAACCAACCATATATAAAGTACCTACCATGGAATTTGAACTCGACCACTACAAAAATATTAAGCGGGCAAATCTAAGAAGGCTCTTATAATCCAAAGCACCAGATTGTAGACAAGTTATAACTTTATTTATGATGGAGATGGAGGGGAAAGGAGATGCAGAATGGAAGATCATTTCAAAATTTTGATCCCACAAGTTTAGTCCATTCCATAGGCTTCTATTAATCCCATAGGCTTCCATTAATTGATGAAGTGTTGGGAAACAAAGGTGATGAAGCAAATGACAGAGAGCTTCGTTTCGAATAAACTCAAATGACATTTCACCGCCGCAAAATTAAATACACTGCTTCGCTCACCCCCGTGCCACAATCGTTGATGTGAGACTCAGACGAAGCATATTCTAGTATATTCCCCTAGGTTAAATATGATTCATTCTATAAAATTCAAAAAAAAAAAGTCAACGACGCCCCATCCACCCGGGGTCAAAATAGGAATGCCTACGATGAATTAATTATGTTGTTTTAAATATTTTTTATATTATAATAATTAATTTTATATTAGTATATATTCATCTTAATTTTAGATCTACCAAGCACTGAAAGGGATCAAATCTCTTAAGATGCAAATCTTGTTTTGAGTGCAAAGTAAGAGGAAAGTTGTAACATCCTCTGGTACATCACATGTAAAAATACATAGGATTAGAATTTTTTTTAAGGATTTACTAACATGTAATATTTCCAATCACTTATTTCTTATTCCTTAACTGACCATTAGATACCATCATTACATAAAGTAAATTTAGAAATAATAACAAGTCACATAACGAAACAACCATTGTCGTAGCATGCTAACATAAAGCTTTCTATTGTAACCTTTAATCATTATCATTATTCATTTATTTAGGCTAGTTAATCACATATTTGATGATATAAGTGTAAACATCATGCAAGGTATAAATATCATCAAAATGACAAAATAGAAAGACACATAATGGACATTGATATATCCTAGAAGCATCAAAGGGAAAAACCAACAAACATTTATTTTATTAAATGTTTCATGAGGGTGTTCACCCCTCACTTAATGGAAACAAGGGAGTGCATCCCTTGTCCATTGTTAAAAATATTACAAAAAATATCATCTTTAATTCAAACCTAACTAACTAGAGGCCATTACATTAATCATGATATCATTTACCCCACAATTCCTCAAGCATTGTGTTTATGTGGCTCGGTTGTTACATGTAGTGTATTTCTTACATTTGAAAACCCTTCACTTTGCATGTTCCATTAGTTCATTACCTGCCATAGTGTTAACTATAATCCGTTTTTCAGTTGTTATACAAGGGATGGGTTAGAGACTATTAATTAATACTTTGCATAAGTCACGTTTCTTTCCTATAATAATTGTTGTCAGTAGATTGGCATCATGATTATATAAATATTCATCAAACCTAAATAATAAACCTTTACTATTTATGCTTCAAACATCTTTTCATGTGGCATGCTTCTTTATTGACACTGCACACGCGTTAATTAAAAGAACACAATGACAAAAACACGGCTATTTATCTATGCAAGTGTATGGCTATGACACATGTCTATCCATCCAAACTTCACATGCATAAGGTGAAATAAATAAACATTGCCAAGGAATGTTCATCTATTCATACCTCCCATGCTATAAGAAGGGGAATAGTTACATTTTACCTATGTCTGCAAAAATACAATAATATTTAAAAGAATCACCATGGTTATCATGGTAATATTTAAAAGAAACACCATGATTATGACTATCTCTTCGCACAAGAACAGGGAAATCTTTCCAAAAGATAACACTGCAACGGTTATTTTTTCCTTCGCACATGAACACATTCTTTTCCAAAAGAAAAATCACCATAACTACCCATATTTTAAAGAGGAAACTAGAACAATAACTATTACTTTTGTGCATGTAAATACATATTATTTTTCTAAAAGAAACTAGTGCAACAACTATTATCTTTGTGCATGTAAACACATATTCTTTTTCAATAAAAACTAATACAGTAACTATTATTTTTATGCATAGAAAAGCATATTCTTTTTCAAGAAACTTGTAAATTAAATAGATGTCATTTTTCAAGATAATTTAGTAAAATAGATATTATTTATGTGCATATAAGCACACATCCTTTTCTTAAGAAAACTATCATAATAGCTATTATCTATGAGCACAAGAACTTCAACTATTTTCAGAGAAAGACCTGTAACAAGTATATTAACTCTGTACATGAGATCTTTTTATTATTTTCAAAAGGAAAGCACATGGCTTATTATATTTAAGCATAACTACATATTCCTTTTTTAAAAATAAACTACCATAACTTATTATCTCTGTTCATGAGAATCCATGGAAATATTTCCAAGAATTTATAAACTAACTAATCTTTTCAACCAAAATAAACACGCCATAGAATTTCCAAGAGGCATTATCGCGTACCTCAAATTTGCAGTGATCAATGGTGGCCAACATCCTCATGGTTTTTCTTCTCCATTCACCATAGCAATGGCCATCATAGCTACAACTTTCTAAGTCTCTACTTGAGAGGTTCAACAAATTCAGTTGCATTATCTGCCAACTCTCACCTAATGATGGCTTCATCCTTTGTTTAAGACACTAGATAATGACAATACTCTCACGAGTCTTCCTCTGCATGATGGACCCCCCAATTCGAAATATTAGAGAACACAACAAGATATTGAAAAAATAGGCCAACACCTTGGAATTTGAACATCGAAGAATTGAGTGACTCAATGGGAGAATGGATGTTGGAATTTGTTGTAGTTATGCTAACTATTGTGCCTTCTCTTCTCCCTAGCTACACTTTCTAGTAACGTCAACCACTAAGATAGACTGAGTCGTGAGCTGCAAGAGCAAAAATATCTGAACAAAAAATTGTGCCATTACAAGAATTATCGAAAGTTGTTTTACAAGTGTTTATGACCTCAAACCCTCTGGCTCAGTTAAAATTAGGAAGAGCCTTATTCTCTCTGGTAATGTTATATGTATTATCAAATGAAACCGAGGTATCATATCCATTTAATCATCGGCCTTTTTGGGAGAAAGCATGATCATTATTTCTAAACATGGTTTCTATCCATGTAACACTTAGTCACATTAACCATTGGAAAACCAAATCCTCAAGTAATCTAATTTTTGTATTCCTCGTAATGAACTTCCTCACCAAATAACACCTTGAAACTAAGCCTCCTTTCGACTCTTTTTCTCAGAATGAACCATATGGTAGTTATAAGTCGTTCCATAACTAATTCTTTGTGATCAGCAAAGCACATCAAGACCATTTAATTTTCAATAATAATTTCATGTTATTAAAATATTACATAAGGATATTACGAAAGTTTTGCACAAAGACTTGATCTCTCATTGCTTGGTAGATCCAGAGTTAAGATGGATCTAAATATTTTATTTTCACTGGTTTTCTGTAACGATCTACATTGAAATATTTTATTTATGATTACACTCTCCACATTAAAATGTTAATATATGCCCCTTCATATTTAGAATTAGAAAACATATATCCATAGGATATGATATATCTCTCTACACACACACATATATACACACATTTAATTGTTTGTGTTATTAATATTTTTTAAAATGTTAAATAAATATTGAAGGAATTGCAAATTTTCCCGTACCCTGAATTAGAAAGCACTTATTAATATATCTAAACTCTCTTGCTCTTTTAGACTCTCTCTATATGTTTTTTATGTTAAAAATTTTCACTTAACATATAAGAATTGTTTTGATTTAAATTACTTTATTTTTCTCTATATAAAATTTATATAAAATCATGGTATTTAATATAGACATTGAAATTTTTTTGTTTATGAGTTACACTAAGATAATTTTTTGTTATTGCCATATTTTTGCTTTAAATACTAAATTTCCACAAAACATATTATGAATCATACATCATGTCATATCAATAATGTTAGTTTTATATGCCATTTTTCAACTCCATATTTTTTTTTTGTAAACTTGGCAATTCTTCCTCTATTTATATTACTTTTTCAGAATCTTTAATTTCCATTTGCTCCAGGTGGTTTACTTGCCTGAAGGAAACCAGATACCACCTGTCTACATTAAACCCTATCCAAAATTTAAAGAGGTTTATTGCTATCCATCTAGCATCATTGTTTTGACTGTCTATACTACTATTTCTAGAAAGAAAATTAAACAAGTGCGTGCATTTCTCCTATGCCTCTGCTCTGCCACCCGTCGCTTGCTCTTGATTCAGGGTCATGGCCTATGCCACCACGTTCTTCATTACCCAATACTGTTATATGGTTTGCCTGAATAGGGAATGCCTTCCACGAGTATTCCCTGGATCATGCACCATGCTTTCCCACTCCTCCATGGGGATGCCTTAGTGCTTGATACTATCGTTTAGTTCCCTCTCCAAACTCGCAATTTGGGCTTTAATGTCCAGAGAATTCCCTGCCATGTAAGCATCAATAATTGTCTTCATATGTTCACTGCTTGGCTTCCTTCCTCTTTTCTTGGTCGGCCCGCTTGTTCCTTCTTCCTTCTTGGCTTCTCTCTTGCCTCTCCTAGGGGCCATATTACTCCCTGCCTGTCTACAACTTTCTTCTTCCTAGTGTTCTCTATTCTCCTCACTGTACTGTCCCTAGTATGTTAAGATACCTATCATAAATCCATTGCATTTATCAGAGTTATAATATTGAATCAAAACTATTTCCCATTTGCCCATTTTCTTTCCCTTTCCAGGTTTTGTTACCTTCGGGGTTTTTGTCATAATGGTTTTAGAGCCAATCCTTTTCTTTGCTTGGGTTTCTTCCCATTTTCCCTCCGTGGAAGCAATCTGTGCATGACCTTTCCATTTTGGTCATCCTCATGGGCTCCTCCCCAAATGAAGTCGGTTTTTTGTTCCACCTTTCCAAGGATCTCCCTGGCTTGTCAATAGGTTTCCTCTTGGAGCCAACTCTACATCCCTCCCCCCAAGGTTGCTTGATTTCCTGGTTCACTAGAATCCTTGGGTTTTCCCCCCCTGGTTGCTTCCATTTTGCCTACTAGCTCTCTCCCATGAATTCCTACAGGGTTGGCTAGGGTCATGCTTTGTCGGGGGATACTACAGGCTTCTATCACTGGATGACCCTCTCCCTTCCTGGGTATGAGACCCTCCCTCCCAATCCCCCTGCCCCGAACATTCAACCGCATTGTGAAATTGGTTTTAACAGTGTCGCAGGAGGTTCTGATCTCCTTTTTTACAGGCTTATGCATGTTCCATTTCAGATATCCTATTTTCCTACTGTAAATAATCGTGAGCATAGTAGGGATGGGGAGCATAGGAACTACATACCAACTTGCCAGTCTATTGCCTCTTTCGTCTATCGTCTGCTTCTTCGCTCTTCAGCCACCTTCCCTCTCACCAGCTCTTCTCACCTTCATCTGCATGCATTTTGCTATATTCTAATTTCTGTTAAGTTTTATTCCTCTCTCCCTCTGGTCCCTTGCCTTTACTGCCACCTGTCGGGCATTATTACCTGCACAGATCCCTACACCCTCCTCTTGGGATGTTTCCCCTCTGTCCTTACTTCCATCTCCTCTCATTAATCCACACTTTCTCCTGGCTGCTCTCACAGTGTACCTGTTGTCCTTGTCCTGCCACTTGTTATCATTCTTTGCCCGCCCTCCTGCTCACTGCCCTGCCCACCTCTTTGTCATTCTCTTCCATCACCGCCCTCGTACTCTTGGGAGTTTTACCTTCTCTGCCCTGCTCCGTCACCTGCCAGATTACCTGTCTACTCACTTCATTCTTCGCATCTATCCTTTCCCCCACCTGTCCTCTTCCTCCCCCTTCCCTACTGCGTCTCCCTGGTCTCTCTAGATTTCCTATGATGTTCCCTGATTTGGGGTTCCTCTCTCCTCCTTTGTCTTGTGCGAGGAGTTTCACTAAGTTTGCCATATCCTCCATCTGGACTAGCTTTGCCTCGCTTGCATCTAGAGTTCTTCCACCATGCCTGCATCCCCAGTTTTCCACGTTGTCTGTTGGTTCGTTGCCTTTCCTTCTCATGTGGGTGGGAAGGATGTAGGCTACCTGTCTTATGAGTTTGCTAATCTCATGCACCAACCAGGCGGTTCTCCAACTACTACTGACTTTCTCTGCTTGGGTTCCTTGCTGTAGTTTTTTGACTATATCAACTACCATTTTTGAGTCTCCTTCAACCTGTTTATTTTGGTATTCCTCCCTTATGGAAATTTCCAGCCCTTTTTTTAGTGCATGGAGCTCTGCTTCATTGTTTGTAGCATTACTGCAGTCCATCACGTAGATTCTGAGAGTCCTTCCCCTGTCGTCTCTGAATACTCCGCTAGTCCCTACCTCACTTGGGTTTCCTTTCGCATCCCCATCGAAATTCAACTTAATAAACCCATGTTGAGGATTTCTATAGTGATTGGCCACCTCCACCTCGTTTTTTTGGTGTATCCTTATTGTCTTGTGCGTCATACTTGGCTTTAGTTTCAGGCACATCATTATTCTTGTTTCTGTTGGATTAGTTTTCCAATCCTCCTCGTACCACCTTTTTGTAAGAATGGTCTCTCTGATATTTTTTATGATTTAGTTCCATATCTCTATTTTTGCTCTACCATCTTCCTTGAAAATCAGGTGGTTTCGCTCTTTCCAGATATTCCACAAAACAAATCCTATCGAGAGTATCCATGCCCTGTTCAGGATCATATTCTGGTAAGGTTTTTTTCTCCAGTTCTTTATCGTTGTTTTCAAGTTGTTTATTTCTCTGTCACTGATTTCAAATATTTGCTGATGTTGTTTCCACAGGTTTACACTAACTTTGTAGGTGTTGGTTAAATGCTCCATGGTCTCTTCCTGTTCTTTGCAGAGGGGAAATCTCGATGGGCCTTGCATTCCTTTTTCCTTAGTTGGTCTCATGTTAGTGCTCTCCCATGGCTCAGGATCCAGGTAAAGAATGCTACCTTCGGCCATGTTTTTGTTTTCCATATGCTTTCCCATTTTTTTGTTTCTGGATGTCTGTTGTATCCTTCTTTTAGATGGTATCCTTCTACATTGTGAACATACCTTTGATTCTATGTCCCCATCTTAGAGTGTCTGTCCCATCTTTGATCGCTACTTTCCTTGTTGCCATTTCCTTTTCATAGATTTCCCATTAGGCTATTGTAGGCGCTTCTGGCTAGTTTTCCTTTTGTTTCCATTTTCTCCAATATCCATCAGGTTCTAGGCACTAGTAGTTTCATACTGTGTCCCCCTCATTTAGGCTTGTGAATTGGTGGATCTCTTGGAGTTGCGGCTGATTATTGAGTTTTTCTCTCTATTGCCATGCTTCTTCCCAGAAGTTGGCATTATCCCCTCCTCTGACTTCCCAGAAGCTGTGCTCCCTGATCAGATCCCTGTTGGCACTTGCCAAACTCCAGATTGCAGAGCCTTTCTTCTCATTTTGGCTTCTCAGCTTTCCTTTTAGAGTCCTGGGCATCTCATATTTTCTCTCCAATAGTTTTTTCCATAGGCATTCCCCTCCTTGTGTCCATCACCACCAAAACTTTGCCCCCATTACCTGGCTCAGGATTTATGGGTCTCTCAGACCTAATCCTCCTTATTTTAGGGATTTACTTAGCCAACTCCAGGATAGAAGCACCCATTTTTTTGTCTTACTAGACCCTTGCCATAGGAATTTCTTAAACACATCTACCATTTTCTGGCAGATTGTTTTAGGCGTGGCTTGGCTGGTAACTTGATAAATCAGAATGGATTGGAGCATTAATTTTAGCAGAATGATGCAGCTTAAGATATTCAGCGCCCTGAATGTCCAGTTTTGCATTCTCCATTGAATCTTTCCCATCAGGGTACTTCAATTGGCCACTCTGTTTTGCTTGTCATTTAACGGGATGCCTAAGTACTTAGTAAGGAAATCCCAATTCTAAATCCCATGGTTCTTACCAGAAAGGCTTGGGAGGAAGCTTGGGTATTGAAGAAATAAATTTCAGATTTCTCTTTGCTTATCTCTATCCCAGAGGCCCCTGTGAAATATTTGAGGATTTCCATTATTTTTTTTGCTTCTTTGAATGTTGCCTGTCCATATAACATAACGTTATCGACAAATTGTTGGTGGGTTAGAGGTAGGTCATTTCCCCAAAGTATTAATCCCTTCAGTTATTTGTTATTAACTTTAGCTTTTATCAGTTTTCCTAGTCCATCCGCTGCGAGGATGAACAGGAACGACTATATCGGGTCGCCTTGCCTGATTCCTCTGGATGGATTGAAAGCTTCTATAGGTGACCCATTTAGTAGTACTGACATAACTAACTTATTTATAATTGACATTACCTTGTTTATCTACCTGTCATCAAAGCCGTATGCCTTAAAGATTTTTTGGAGGTATCCCCAATTAAGTCTGTCATAAGCTTTGGCTAAGTCTAATTTTATTAGCATCCCTTTAGTTTTTGAATTTTTCAATGAGTGAATTGCTTCTTGTGCTACCATTATGCCATCTGTTATTTGTCTGCTTTTGACAAACCCCGTCTACTCTTGGGATATCAACTCTGGTAGTATTGGTTTTAGTCGATTCACCATAATTGTAGCTAATATTATGTATATAACGTTGCAAAGCACTATAGGTTAGAATCCTTGTGGTTCTTTTGAGTTCTCTGTCTTTGGTTTCAAGGCTAGGAATGTAGCGTTCAAGGCCGGATGCATTCTTTTGGTACATCTGGATTCTTCTACTACATTCACTATGTATTGGTTCATGAAGTTTCACATAGCTTCATAAAATTCTGAAGTGAATCCATCAGGCCTAGGTGCTTTATTCTTTGCCATATTTTTGATTACCTCCTCCACCTCCTATTTTTTTATGACCCTTAGGAGAGCCAAGTTCTAATCTCTAGTCACTATTTTAGGGATATGTTAACTAATTTTACCAATGTCGTCCTCCCTTCTGATATTGGGTTCTGTCAGAAGCTCTTTAAAATGCTGTACCGGTAGATTCTCCATTTCAACTTTCTATGTTAGCCTATTGCCTTGGTGGTCTCTTAGGGAGAATATTCTGTTTTGTTGTCGATGTTGTATCATTGCCTTATGGAAGAATTTCGTATTTATTTCTCCTTATTTTAGCCATTGGATCTCGATTTTCGTTTCTATAATATTTTCTCTTGTTTTCTTCTTTCTTCTAGTTTATTTAGCACCAGTCCTTCTTCTTCTGCCAGCTCTTAATTTCTTCCTTCATCTATGATTTTCTGTTGTATTCTTTTCATCTTTATCTGAAATGTTTCTTGTTCCTTTTGAATGTTTCCAAATTCTTCTCTGTTCCACTTCTTTATCCTTCCTTTTAAATCTTTTACTCTGAGTTGGAGGGCGTGCATTTTGTTTCTTCCTTCCATCCCAGTCTCAGTCTCATTCCACCAATTCTTCATTTTATCTATGAAGATGGGTTCTCTTAACCATAATGCCTCAAACCTAAAGGGTTTGTTCTGGTTCTGTTGATTCACAACTATTTCTAATTTAATGGGCCAGTGATTCGACCCTAAACATGGAAGGATTGTTGCTTCATAGAAGATATCTTTTCCAATGAAGTGTTCTGTTGCTAGGAATCTATCTAACTTAGACGCTATTTGTCTACTCCCTCCTCTTCGGTTGTTCCACGTATATTTTCCATTTATGGTTGGGATATCTACCATTTTCAATTTTGCTTGAAGATCCCTCAACCTCTCCATCTCTGGCTCTTCTCTTTGCAATCTGCCTTTCTTCTCATCTTTTGTTATTGTCATGTTAAAATCTCCTGCTATCATCCACAGTTTCTCCTCATGAAGGTTTCCAAGCTGTTGAAGTTGGAGGAGAAAGATTCCTCTTTCCGCTGGTGTATGAGGGTCGTATACTGCCAAAATTAGAAACCATACTCTGTTTTCGATTAACTGGAACTTCCACGTGAGTATTCTTTTCATGCCTATCCAGTAATCTGTTGTGATTTCTGCAGGGTTCCATAGTATTGCTATGCCTCCCGCACTACCTTTCGCATCTATGGTCATGCATTCATATTTCAGTTTTATTTCATATAGGGTTTCCTCCATTTTCCTTCCTGAGATTTTTGTTTCCTATAACAACATTAGTTGGGGTTTTTCTTTTCTTATCCTTTCTGTTAAGTGTCTCTGTTTGCCTTTACTATTAAGGCATCTTATATTCCAGGATGTAATTATCATTGGAGTGCTTGGCCTGTCTGGTGGAATACCGCCGATAGCGGTACTACTCTCTCGGTGTTCACTAACATTTCTCCCATGATCTATATCAATTCCTATATATTTCTTCGACCTATTTTCTTCCCGCCTTTTGCTTTGCTTTAATGGTCTTGAGTATTATCCTGTTGAAGGCCTAGTTGTTCTATCATTTCCATTTTTCCCTGTCTCGTTTCTCTTGGTACTATTGAAAAGTTTCTCTATATATTCTTTTTTACTCTTCTGGAATGAATCTTTCGTCTAGGTGTCTCGATTCATTTAGTATTTTCTGCAATACTTATTCTTCTGAGCTTAGTTCTTCTCCTTTGCTTGTGTCAATTTCCATTATTGTGTTGTCCATCTTCTCCCTTGCTTCCTTTTCGTCCTTCTCTATTGGTTCACTTTGTGCCTTCCTCTTGGTTTGTGATTTGCCTTGGCTTGTACCGCTTTCCTTTCCTTTTTCTCCTTGATAGTCCATTGTTTGGGTCTCAATGCTATCTTCTTCTTCTTCTTGTAGAATTTCAAAGCTATGTGTATTACTTGGCTGGGCTTGTTGTTCTTTCTTTCCTTCGCTAGGGTTCTCTCTTTCTTGTCTTCTTTTGCTTTTTACTTCTTGAAACCCTTCCTTGTCTTCTTGGTTTTTTCTCTGTTGTTTGCTCCTTCGCTCCTCTTCTTCTGTATTGAGTGGGCATTTGTTAAACAAATTTCCATACTCATGACATATTCTGCATCTAAATGGAATATGTTCGTAGTCGAGAGTTTGTTTCCATACCTCCTCGTGATACTCTAGCTCGACTGTGTCTAGAATAGGGTTAGCTATATTCATGTAAACACAAATTCTAGCATATGAGGTGTATCTTCCTTTTTTTGTAGTTTCTTTTATTTTAACAAAAATGCATATTGTGTTTCCTATTCCTTCTAGGATCTCCGGATCCCAGAAGTCCATTGGTATCCCAAATAACCTAACCCATACCAGGGCTACCAAGAATTTTTCCTTATCGGGATTGTAACATTCTTCCTAGTATCTCATGAACAGTCCAACATTATAATGAAAGTAAGGACCATTTTCAAACAATTTTTCTTTATCTTGCAGATTCGAGAAGATTACCGCGAAGAAGCCTCTTGCTCCCAACTTTAGCTCAATGTGGTCTCGGGGTTGCCATTTTTGTTGGATCCATCTGGTGAGGTCCTTTTCCATTGGCCATACTCTGATGAACTTGCAAATGAGTGCATGGTCTTTCATGTAGCTTCTATATCGCTCTAGTTTGTTCATCGGGATTATAAATCTTGGTTTCTCTATTGCACATGGTAAACACTTGCATCTGCTACCTACTAGCCATCGTGCTCCAAGGACAAGTCCTGATTTTCTTGTTTCTTCCACCTAGTTGCTAGTGTTCTGGCCTTCTCTTGCTGTCATCTCAATAGGAGGGGATCTCTTCCCTCCTCTCCTCCTCTGTCATTTCTTCTGGTTCTTGGTTTCCGAGTCTGTCGCTTGCTACAGTCTGTGGTTTTTCCCTGCACCGCCTAACTCATGGCCACCTGACCATTAGGGTTGCAAAGCAATTCTGTCAACTTTATATTAAATAGTGAAGGAATTACATATTTTCCATTTAGAAAATATAATTCCTACTTGTCTTAGGTGTGATGCTTTCTAAGTAAAGGAGTTTGTTCCTATTTTTTAGGAGTGTTTAGATCTCTAGATATTTCCTAGATTTCGTGTATGGTTGAGATATTCTCTCAACCAACTGATTGTGTGTTCAAGATAGTCTATCTATCTTGAGACAACACTTTATTATATAAAATTACTTGATCAATGAAATAGTGTACTTATGTAACAAACTCCCTTAGGGGAGGGCCTAGAAGCATAGGAAGAGTAGAATGTGTGTTGATTTTTTTGTTTGTCCACTGATTGTTAAATTTTTGCATAGATTGTTAAAGCTTTGCATCATGGAGTTGAGTGTTGTTAATATTGTGTGACAGATTGATTTTGTGAGTTAATCTTCGGTGATAAACTGAAGGCAGAAGATCCTAAAGGCTTTGAATCCGGATTATGACCAATGAAAAAATTATCGTTGTATCTCTTTAGGGCCACTGAAGTCACAAGATGCTCAGTCTCCCTAAAATTTTGTCAATTGTATGTGTTGGAGAGGTTTATTCGATAAAGCGCGTCATGCCTGGAATTAATGCAACAAAGAATTGATGAGGATTGGATGCTCAACACATTAAGAAGCTCACTTCTTGGATTCAAACTCTGTACCATGACTATGAATTGGGTGCCCAACCAAGTGCACTTGGCATCGACCTTCTAATGCCTGTGACACCTCTAGATCAAGCCATTGAGCTCTTCCATGAGGTTACTAGTGATTGTGGCGGGAATCATGATTTCCATTAGACCAAAACCCATAAGTGTTAGTCAACGATCGCATCAACATAGATAAAGATCCACGAGAGACAGTTAGTCAATGTTGTGAAACACACGTGTTGGTTTATCCAATGTCCAACAATCTCTCCCCTAATGCGAGCAAGGTGTGTATCGAACTCATGGCCTACTCTCTGATACCACTTGTTGGGAATCACAATTGTCGTTAGTCCAAAAATCGCAAGTGTTAGTCAATGATCGCATCTCCAGAGATAAGGATCCATGAGAGGTGGTTAGTCCATGTCGTGAAACACACGAGGAGTGTTGGTTTATCCAATGTTTAAAAATTTGAACCATGCATGTGTCCATTGAAATTCCTAGAACGACCTCACCACCTCTTAGAATGTCGAGAAACAAATTTATATTTAGGGTTCCTAGGGTGAAAGTCCCTTTGTGAAGAACTGCAATGACCCAATAAAAGATTGACGATGAGGATGATGATTTAAAGGATCTAGAAGAATTCGATGGAATTAAGAAAAATAATGGAAAATTTTTAGAGGTCGAGGCATGAGAAGAGCATGGAGAAGAGTTGGAGATCTCACAAATGACAATGCAAAGAGAATTTTGAGTACCCATGAATATGTACTATATTGTTAGGTTATGCATCATGATATGGATAGTTCGGTTTTTCTTGCAAAAATGGATGGGGACAGAAAAAGTAGGGTTGCTTCCAATTATAATATCAAAGGATATCCCTCCCTAATGTTTTTTTGTTAATGGTACTTCACATGTTTATACAACAGGCCAAGGCAGAAATGAGATTGTGATTTGGGTGCAGAAAAAGACTTGCCATGTTCTTGAGGAAGGACAAAGGGAGAATATCTATTTCCTCCTAGTGAGGTGATTTAAAATGTTCAATTCATTTGAATTATGTTTATGAATTGTTAATTTGGTATATTTGAAAATTGTCATGTCATAGTTATTGAAGTGACATTGAGTTTGGCCAATTATTGTAACGAATTTGAGTTTGTATTGGAACCAACCATTCCAACAATAGATATGTTTATGAAAGAATAGAGAAGCAATGAAGATGACATCAAATGATAGTGGTTGGAGCTAACAACATAGATTAAATGATGGTGGACCAAATTATGTTGTTTGTAGAATAATAATAGACTCATTACCATATTGTTGTGTGAGTCACACATTGTAATTATATGCAAGTCTATGATGTTTTCTAGTGGTCTTTGAAAAAAATTGTAATAGTACATACATGAGTCAACGGTGATGTAAGTGTACCCTCTTTGTGGTTATCTTAAAACCACTGTGTAAGTGCAGGCTTGTGGTGAGCCAAAAACCACTTTGTAGTGCAAGTTTGTGGTAAGCCTGAAACCACTTGTGAGATGGAAGTGGATAGGGATTCATGTAGCATGGTTTAGGGTCATCAAACGAAACCCTGAGCATGGTTGAGGGTTAGCTGACAAAACCCTAAACATGCTTGAGGGTCAACCGACAAAACCCAAAGCATGGTTTAGGGTAAGCATGGGGGCTCCACTGGGGGAGCAATACCATACCACGTGGGTTCATATTGGAGGATATATATTGAGGAAAAAATGACATAATATATTAGGGGATATATAGGGGGTAAAGGGTTTTTATATTGGAAGGTGTAAAAATGGAGTTCAAAATTAATGAAAAAATATAAAGGGGTATAAAAAATGTTAATGAAAAAATGGATACCTACAATATCGAGTGGAAGTAGGGGTTTTTAAATTGAGAAGATGTATTGGGTTCATATTGGTAAGGGGTTAAATAATGTGATTTTTAGGGGTATTTTCCAATATGTAGTCAAATTAAGGGTATTGTTTAATATGCCGCGAAAGCACGTGACAGGAAAAAGGTTCATTGAGCGAAGCCCCCGTAACGATAAAATCTAGAGCATGGTAACAGGTAATCTGAGAAAACCTAAGTTGATGATGATGGAGGGAAAGTTGGAAGTAAAATTATTTAGATATAATTGTTGACTGAACCATGTACATGAAAAACATTTTAATAAATTGGTGGTTGTAGTGGTTGGGTACCCATACATTTTGGTGGAAAATTGTTCCTTTGAAATAGAAACAATTTGTTCTTGTTATCTAAAAATTTGTTTAAATCTCTACTTACTTCTTACATTGATACATGGCTGATCTATTCTTCCCAACCAAGTAATTATGTATCTAAAATAATCTTCCTTACATTAATACGTGGCTGATATATTGATATATTCTTCTCAACCAAGTAATTATGTATCTAAAATAATCTATCTCAATCTCAAAATTTATTCTCAAGTAATCAATGTATATACAAAGCTCAGGGTTTATTCCTATGGTTCATCGTCGACTCCCGGGGACTGACAACAGATCATGAGTAGAACAATGAGAAGCACGATGGCCACGCCTACAGGAGATCCCCCTGACACCAGATCATGAGTAGAACAATGAGAAGCACGATGGCCACACCAACAGGAGACCCCCCTGGCCGTTTGACGGAGGACGGATCCCCACCACCAGAGACTTGATCGGCGTTGTTATTGTTGGAGGAGGAGGAGAGGCACCTTATAATGAAGATCAACACCAACGGTGCCGCCATGATCATCACGTCATTTATGTCATTCGCCATTTCCAAGAGACTGTTCTGTTCTGGAAACAAACATGGCAGCACCGCAAGGATCATGGCGATTACCACTAACAGGAGAAAGGCATACGGAGGAGAAGAAGCATATGCAGTTACGGGGGACGGATCCCCACACTCAGAGACTTGATCGTCGTTGTTATTGTCAGAGGAGGAGAGGCACCTTATAATGAAGATCAACACCAACGGCGCCGCCACGATCATCACGGGATTTATGTCATTCACCATTTCCAAGGGATTGATCTGTTCTGGAAACAAACACGGCACCGCAAGGATCATGGCCACCACAGCTAGCAGGAGAAAGGCATACGGAGGAGAAGAATCATATGCAGTGACGGGCAGGCAGGCAGCAGTAGCGATGGCTTGAACCTCTGACCTCGGAAATATGTAGCAGATCAACTACTCAAAGCCGCGTATACTCTGTGGAGGAGATGGGCAATTTTATTGAAACCCACCCTGCAACGCATGCGTGTGATGGAAGGTGTTACGAAATCTCTCAGGCTTGTGCGTGTACCTAGAAATTGACCCATGGCACATATTACACACGGTTTGCTGTTATTGCTTGAATTGGGCATGTAAGTGTGCTTAAAATTGAGATTTTGGATTCGGTAATTGTTATTTTTATATAAAAGAAGTTTAATCAATTTTAAATACTTTTATTATACTTAAATGGTGAAATATCATATAAAATATTTTTTATTCAATTTTAAGTTAAACTTATATATTTTGTAAAAATAATAATTTTCAATTATTTGAATCACAATAAAAAATTTCATTAATAACATATTTAGATGAACATCCTTCATATTTAAAAATAATTGAGTTGCCATATCTTTATTTAAAAATAATTGAGTTGTCATATCTTTATTTAAAAATAATTGAGTTGTCATATCTTTATTTATTGGCTTAATTTTTACATTTGGGGTGTTTTTTTGGTTTTTAGGTTATATTTAATTTTGTCTAAAATTAAAAAAATGTTAAAATCATAATATATTGAAATTACAATTTAAATGTAAGGAAAGTTTTCCATCATTGAATTATTATGCATTCAAAAAATACAATATATTTAAATAAATGAAAAATTACGATCATATTAAAAAAACAAAAAATTTATAATAGTTAAATTATTACATATTTTTTAATAAATATATTCATGGGTGTAAAAAAATTCACAATAATAAATAACTCTTTGTATGAGGTCAAATAATAAAGAAAACCAATAATATAGTCAGCAAAAAAATTAAAAATATAAAGATTTTCTTTTTAAGTATTTATTTTTAATTTTTAATATAACTAGAAAAAGATTATATTAAAAGTTACACGAATGCAACAACATTTCTTAATATTTCTTGATTTTATAAATTTACAATATAAATATATAATACTAATAACCTTGTAACACATGAAACTTATTGGAAAACATGTCAACTAACTACTTCATATAGGCCTACATTCCATGGGTTAGAGCCATATATTACTATTTCCATGTGCTCTAAGTTTGGCACACCATTTCTTCTTCGTTCAGCTCCTCATGGTTTGAATTGACTCATTGCCTCTAGTTAGAAGTCCTAAGTCCTAGCATGATCACCCTTGCTAAAGTTTAAAACTATATCTCTAAGCATCGCATGTTAAATTCTACTTCAAGAATAGTTAAATTCTACTTCAAGAATAGTTGTTTGATGCCTCTAATAAACAAGTGTCTCAAATGATTGTTTCCAATTAAGAAGTAGCTTATTGTTCACTTTCATGAATTTTTGAGGTAACTATGAAGATGAAAGTCCTACAACATTGTACAAACTCCCCATAATTCTTGAACACATCTAAGTTCCTATAGCTCTAAATAATGCATTGATATTTCCTTGTTAAAACCAGTGCATCAAATTGCCTTTAGATTTTCAATGTTGCTTGTTTCCAAATTTCCTTACCATGTCCGCAAACCCCTAAAATCCTAATATCTCTTTTTTCTTTACTCTTTGTTGTCTATGCACCAACTCTTCAAAAGAATCCTTCCTAAATTTGATGAAAAACAAAATATAAGAGGTTAAAAGAGAAGATTCAATTGTGTAAGACCATTCCACCCAGACCAAATCTTGGAGCAATCTAGGAAAATAAGAGCTCTTTTGAATTCGCCCATGGTTCAGACGGGAGGCTCATTTGTAGAAATAACTAAAATAGAGAGCACCCATGCATACATGCCCCCAAACAAATATAGGTACTTACCAAAAACCATGTAAATCTAAAGATCGAGCATTCCACCTTTGATTTACAATCACGATTGATCTATAATACCACCTCAATGAGTGATATTTTTTGGTGTGGTTTCAAATTTGTGCTAAGTCAAGGGCGTAAGCATGTGATGGGGTGGCTCAAGTCTCATCTCATAAATATGTTTCTACATGACTACAGTCAACGTTGCATTCCATGTGAAGCTTTAATGGTTTGATAAGTGTTTTTATATTCATGTTAATCACATGAAGAAATGGGTTGAATACTAAAGATACCATTTATGTGGGGGTGATTATTAATAATATTATTCATGTTGATGATCCACACTTTTTGAGGTGTGGCTACATTAGAAAAGTTGATGGCTGTTCTCCTATAACACACAAAAATGCATGATATTATTGAATTATTATACTCTTGTTTAGCTCGATATAGAACTAATGTTAATAACTTATCAACTAGGGTGGTGTTTAATACTATTTCGCTTATAATATCTTTTGAATATTTCACCACTATTTGTGACTGGATTTGAGAGTCATATTCTATCTTCATGCCTTGCAAGAAGGTATAAGCTTCTACTTTATTATTAGAATACATACTAAGGCCCCATGATAAGGTTGTTTCAATTGTTTGTCCAAGTTCCATAACGACCCACCCCCGTGCCAAACTTGCTACCCTAGGATTCCCCTTTCAAGCTTCACCAAAACATAAATTGTAAGAGTGTTGAGCATATTTCCATTTCTAAAAGTCATGTTTACTCAACTAAAGCTACCAGTTTGGTTTAGTGTTGAACATTTTCATTGTTAACCCTATGGATAGAGGCGTTATGTGGAATTGGTGGCACCATTCTCTACATTGTTTCTCTCTCTATTTTTTTAATGTTGAAATGTGGCAAAGAGAATATTCGAATTTTAATTTGTCCTTGAATTAAAACTGAGAATTAAAATTTGAATTTAGTCTCACCAGTTGCTTGAAAAACAATTAATTAATTTACCTTGAGTTAATTAGTTGGAGAAATTCAAGCTAGAAGTTTTTGTGAAGTCATGCAACAGTTATCCCTTAAATTAAGTGGATTATTCCTTAATTAAGGAGACAAGGATGAGTTGTATTTGAGTTGTAATTAGTTAGCTCAGTTAACTTAGTTATGTCAAGTTAAATTAGTTCCAAATAGTTTGAGGAACTAATTGTGAGTTCAGTCAGTTAATGCATGCATGCATCAAACTAGTGTACTCCAGATAATTGAAGATTCTCTCATAAATAACTCATGCATGTCTATTCAGAGAAAGACCTAGTTGAGATTAAAGACAGGGACAATGTACTGTCAGTTGCTAGAATTTTCCTATAAGGAAAACTCTTGCATGCAGAAGGAATTCATTCCTTGAGATTTGTGCAGTTTTATAGGGTGTAAGATCAGTGTGAGTGATCAGTGTTACACATGGTAACAGTAGGATCACCCAGGAAAAACTGCGCCAGGAAATAGGAGCTTGGAGGGCAGTGTGGAGGACTTAATGAGAAGTTTACTTTACCTGTGAGCATCTGTGAGAATTGTATTGAGTGTTGGCTAGTTGTGAAAGCTAAAGCTGTGTGTAATCCTAAGATATTTCCACTTGTATGATAATACAGATAGTGGCATTTTTAGCTGAGGCTTTCCCCTGAGTATTCTTCTGTATTTTCATGTGCATTGATTCTGCTTCTGGTTATATGTGTTTAGCTTGATCTTGCTCAAATCTATTAAGCTTCCGCAAGTTTGATTGTAGAAGTAGATTAAGTATTTTGCTTTAATTGTATTGCATTATCAGGTTAATCTACAGTGAGAATTTCTACATGGTATCGGAGAAAAGGTTATCAAAGTTGTGAACAATATACAAAGAAGAGAATTCGAAGTTTGAAGTTTGGGATTGTAGGTAAAAATCGAATTCATCTCATACTTCAGGTTGGTCAATGACGTTCTATGGCTTGAGACTCGAGTATGCTTTGGAAGGTAGCTCAAATTACATAGCATGGAAAGATTGCAGGAAGCTGTATTATAAGACAATGGTTTGAAGGATTTCATTGATCAAGAAATCCCCCGAGCCAGCTACATCTAATGCACACGAATTGGTTGAATTGAATAAGTGTGTGGCGAAGGCGAGACAGATTCTTCTGGAGGGAGTTCGAGACCATATCATCTCGAGTCTCCATGGGAAGGAGACTCCATTTTCAATGTGGAAGACATTGAAGGACCTCTATCAGAACAGTAGCGACTAGAGGAAACTGGCGCTCAAGGATAAGATTTGGAAAATCAAGATAGCGACACTATTTCTACATATCTCAATAAGCTCACCACCTGCAGAGATGAGCTTGGTAGTGTGGGAATAACTACTATTGATGATGATATGGTGAGCCTTGCTCTCCTCGGTCTTCCAAAGAGTTGGAATAGCTACCAGGACTATGTGAATGGAAGAGAGAAACTGCCGGATTGGGAATGACTGTTGTCAGATCTCATGCAGGAGGAGATCAGGAGGAGCACTCGAGATGGTTCTTCATCAAAGAATGATGATGAAGAAAATATGGCCTTAGTGAGTAAGGCAAGGAAAGGGAAAGGGAAGGCTTCCCATTCCAAATCGAATTATTCTCATGGAGGGAAGAAGGGTGACAAATCTAAAGTGAGATGCTTTAATTTTCACGAGATGGGACATTATGCAACTCATTACCCATTGAAGAAGTCCAAGAAGGGATCCACAAAAGGATCGGAAGGTGAGGCATTAGCCTTTCAGTTCGAAATGAACTTTACCCTCATCACATGTATGGTTTCATCTATGGTGGGTTGTGTTTGGTATCTTAATAATGGAGCCTCATTCCACATGACCAGCGATAAAATTTTATTCAGTACCTTGGAGGAGAAAGACCTCAAGATGCGCATAGAGATGGGTGACGACAGAAAGTACTATGTTTCAGGTGAAGGCATGGTTTCTTTTCAGAGGGAGCATGGAGCTCCTCTCACCTTGACAGATGTGAAATGTGTGCCTGGACTGAAGAAGAACTTGGTATCGGTCGTGATGTTGGAGGACAAAGGCTACGATGTTGTCTTCAGTAAGGGAAAGGAGTTCCTAAGACACATCGCCACGGGTCAGACCAAGAGGATCGAGATTTGAGTGAAGAATATCTATAAACTAGAGGTAGATGACTGTCCTGCATTGAGTTCGAAAGCAGAATTGGTGCAAAGCCAAGACATTGGCGAGTTATGGCATAGGCGGTTGGGCCATCTGCATCATGGGGCCTTGAAGATAATGCAGCAGATCTCTACTAGACTTCCCAAAGGTAAACTTGAGCAAGTTGACACATGAAAAGGTTGTACCTTGGGAAAGTACGCCAAGTCTTCCTTTCATGATTGAGACAGTCGAGTAGAAGCGATCTTAGAGCGAGTTCATACTGATTTGTGTGGACCATTCTCGACGGCATCCACCATAAAGCAAAGGTATTATGTGATTTTCATTGATAATTTTTCTCGTAAATGTTGGATTTATTTCATGCAGAAGAAGCGCCAAACCTTCTCAAAGTTTTGTGATTTGAAAGCTTTGGTTGAGAAAGAATCAGGGAAGAAGATCAAGGCCTTGGGAAGAGACAACGGTGGAGAGTATGTCTCTCAAGAGTTTAAGGACTTCTGTGCAGTGGAAGGAATTAAACGGGAGTTGACGACACCTCATAACCCACAACAGAATGGGCTGGTCGAGAGGAAGAACAAAACGATTGTAGGGGCAGCACGGGCAATGCTACATGACCAAGGCCTACCACTGCATTTGTGGGATGAGACATGCAACACAGTGGTATATTTGCATAATAGAAGCCCACATCGCATACTTGGGATGAAAACACCAGAGGAAGATTTCTCTGGTAAGAGACCAGATGTGGGTCACTTCAGGATCTTTGGCTCATCGGTATATTTCCATGTGACAAAGGATGCACGGAAGAAACTTGAGCCAACATCTGAGTTGGGGATACTTGTGGGGTACGCTGATACACCCCACAACTGTCGAGTGTACTTGCCTACCAGTGGGAGGACAGTGGTTCGCAGAGATCTCAAGTTTGATGAGTAGAAGGCCATTCGAGTTTCCCTTGAGAGGGAGCTCCAACTACAGGTTGTGAAGGAACTATTGGTTCCTAAGGAGGAGAAGCCTCAAACTGATGCGGAGCAGCAGCATGTAGAGGATCTAAGAGTGGAGACATCCACTCAAGCAGAGTCTTCCAGAGATGGACGAAAGCACACAAGAGAAGCTGACAGATTATTGTTGGATGCGAGAGAGAATGTGGGAGAACCATCTTCTCAATGCAGACAGAGGAGGTCACCTAAGAGGTACACTGGATAGATGGACCTTGTTAGGGAATGTGTTGAGATCGAGCCATCTTCCTTTGAGGAAGCAGTGCAGCAGCTGATTTGGGTTGATGCTATGGTGGAGGAGTATGACTCCATAGTTTAGAACAATGTTTGAGATGTGGTTCCAAGACCGGAGAACAAGTCAATTGTGAGTTTTCGTTAGCTTTAGAAGATAAAGCAAGCTGCTGACGGTAGTGTGGAGAAACGTAAGGCAAGATTTGTTGCCCGTGGTTTCTCACAGGTCGAGGGGATTGACTATGATGAGACTTTTTCTCCTGTAGCAAGGTACTCATCTATCATATCGATGTTGGCACTATCAACACAGATGGGTTGGAAGATCCATCAGATGGATGTGAAGACTGCATTCCTCAACGACAAGATTGAGGAAGAGGTGTACATAAAGCAACCAGAAGGTTTTGAGACCTTCGATCGTGAATCACATGTGTGTCGACTCAAGAGAGCTTTGTATGGGCTAAAGCAAGCACCTCGTGCTTGGTACACCAGGATTGACAACTACTTCACCGGGTTGGGCTTCACAAAGAGTGAAGCGGATACGAACCTGTACCACATCATGGTGAAAGGTAAGCAGTTGATCATTGTACTTTATCTTGATGATCTCATATTTACAGGTGATGATTAGTTGATCATGTTTTGCAAGGAGGACCTTGAAACATAATTAGAGATGAAAGACATGGGTCTCATGCATTACTTCCTTGGCATGGAAGTATGGCAGAAGGATGGGGAGTTGTTTGTGTCTCAGGGCAAGTATGCCAATGAGATAGTTAGGAGATTCCACATGGAGAAGTGCAAGCCCATGCAGACTCCTCTAGTAGGTAACTGGAGGAAGGAGGATGCTACTTCAAGAGAAGTAGTAGAAGCTACTATGTACAGGTAGCTTGTGGGTTCACTAATGTACTTAGTGAACACATGACCAGATTTTTGCTATGCGGTGAACTAGCTAAGTCAAACTATGGTTTAGCCTACCAAGGTGTTTTGGAAGGTGGCAAAGCATGTATTGAGATACCTCAAAGGCACATCTCAATATGGATTATGGTACAGATGAATAAAGGGAGTGAAGCTACAAGGCTTCACTGATGTAGATTGGGCAGGGAGTCCATCTGATTGGAAGAGCACATCAGGTGGAATTTTCAACCTTGGGTCAGCGACAGTTTCTCAGTGCAGAAGGAAACAAATTTTGGTTGCACTCAACTTGACAAAGGCCAAATACATGGCTGCAAGTTAGGCAGCATGTGAGGCCATTTGGATGTGGAAAATTTTAGTTAGTTTGTTTGATCAGAGGATGGATCCAACTATGATCTATTGTGATAATCATAGTTGCATCAAACTCTCTGAGAATCTAGTATTTCATGACAGGTCCAAGCACATCAACATTCGGTATCATCATCTCAGAGACTGTGTGGCGAGGAGGATCATGTTGTTGCAGTATATTTCGATTGAGGAGAAAGATGCAGAAATTTTGACTAAGGAGTTGGCAAAGTGTAAATTCGAGTTCCATAGAGATAGGATCAGGGTGGAAAATAATCCCTTTCTTTGATGAGAGGGAGTGTTGAAATGTGGCAACAAGAATATTCCAATTTTAATTTTTCCTTGAATTAAAATTGAGAATTAAAATTCCAATTTAGTCTCACCAGCTGCTTGGAAAATAATTAATTAATTCATTTTGAGTTAATTAGTTGGAGAAATTCAAGGTAGAAGTCTTTGTGAAGTCATGCAACAGTTATCCCTTAAATTAAGGAGATTATCCCTTAATTAAGGAGATAAGGATGAGTTGTATTTGAGTTGTAATTAGTTAGCTCAGTTAATTGAGTTATGTCCAGTTAAATTAGTTCCAAACAGTTTGAGGAACTAATTGTGAGTTCAGTCAGTTAATGCATGCATGCATCAAACTAGTGTACTCCATGTAACTGAAGATTCTCTCATAAATAACTCATGCATGTCTATTCAGAGAAAGACCCAGTTGAGATTGAAGATAGGGACAATGTACTATCAGTTGCTAGAATTTTCCTCTAAGGAAAAATCTTGCATGTAGAAGGAATTCATTCGTTGAGATTTGTTCAATTTTACAGGGTGTAAGATTAGTGTGAGTGATCAGTGTTACACATGGTAACAGTAGGATCACTCAGGAAAAACTGGGCTAGGAAATAGGAGCTTGGAGGGCAGTGTGGAGGACTTAATGAGAAGTCTATTTTTCCTATGAGCTTCTATGAGGATTGCACTGAGTGCTGGCTAGCTGTGAAAGCTAAAGCTTTGTGTAATCTTGAGATATTTCCACTTGTATGATAATATAGATAGTGGGGTTTTTAGCTGAGGCTTTCCCCTGAGTATTCTTTTGTGATTTCATGTGCATTAATTCTGCTTCTAGTTATATGTGTTCATCTTGATCTTGCTCAAATCTATTAAGCTTCTGCAAGTTTGATTGGAGAAGTAGATTAAGAATTTTTCTTTAGTTGTATTGCATTATCAGGCTAATCTACTGTGAGAATTTCTACATTTAATAGTAACTAGTAAATATTTGTATTAAGAAAAAATCCATGACAAGAGAAAGAGAATGAAACAAGTGGCATTACAAAAATTATCGGCCATGAGTTTCAAGAAAAAATATGATTTCTTTAATTGCCAACCCCTTTATAACAAGTATGGCCTTATACCTATTTTTGCTTCCATATTCTTCCTTAAACTTGTAAATCCATTTATTTTACAATGCTCTTTTTCCTGCAAGAAATGTGCCCAAGTCCCAAGTATGGTTATGTACCAAAGTGTCCATCTCTTCTTTCATGCCTTCTCCTACTTCTTTCATATTTCTACCTTCATTTCTTATTCATATCTTTCTAGTTCAAAAAAATCTGTGAATGATACAATACAATGAAGGATGGTATAGTTTAGGGTTTCTACTCAACCTAGTTAATTTTCTAACAACACTTGTAGGAGTTTGAGGTAACCGTTGCTACTATTGTTTTGACACACTTTGATTTTTTGTCACCTTTGGAATTTATTTTACTATGATTTCATCAGGCACTATATATTATGTGTTTTCCTTTTCATGTTTCTTTCTCCACAATTGATCTTTGTACATGACCACCTCATTGAATCCCACATCTCTACTTCTAATGATTTGTTATTTTCATAATATCATAAGTGATACCAATATCATTAACTCCATATCCAATAAAATCACACTCAGATTTTTCCTCGAGCTTTTTTCTATTTCCTCTATCAATATGGACAAATGCTTCACAACCAAAAGTTTTTAGAAATGAGTAGTTTACCTCTTTACCTTTCTATGCCTCCTCTAGAAATTGACCATCCAAGGAACTTAAAGGCCCTCAATTTATTAAGTAAACAATAGTACTGATAGCATATTTAAAATCCTATAAGGGAAATCTAGTACGCAATCTCATAATCCTTACATTCTCCATAATGCTCATGCTCATCCTTTATCACACACCATTTTCTTGTGGTATTCCTGATTTTTCTTCTTTCTACAAATCCCATGGTATGAACAATAAATATCAAACTACTTATTGTAATATTTTCCTCCATTATGTGATCCAAGAAACTTCAACTTATTTATTGTCTCGTTCTCAACTAAAAATATCCATTTCCTAGATTTATCAAAGACATCAGATTTGTTTGGAATGCAATAAACCCAAGATTTCATAGTTGAATAATTAATGAAATTAACATATCAATAAGATTCATCAAGAGATGATACCTGAGCTCATCCCCACACATTTTTATGCACAAGTTATAACTTTGCACTCTCCTTTTCCTTCCAAAATCTGAGGAGTCTAGCTCTTTTCTATTTTCCATAAACATAATGCTCACAAAATTCTAAATCAAGCTTCTTCAAATTTGGTAATAATTTCCTTGAGTGGAGAATCTACATCCCCTTCTCACTCATGTTCTTGATCCTATAATGGAAGACCACTGCATTCACTCATATAGAAGTTAAATCAATATAAGTGTCAACATTACGAATACACAAATACAATGTACCTACCTTCTCTTTTTTTTTTTATTATTATTATCAAATAATCCTCTAAAGTGCACCTTCCATGAATTTTCTTGTAACTATAACTATATGACCTTCACTTCCCAACTACACTATTAGAATTATATTTCTTCTTAAATCAATTAAATTCCTTATTTATTTCACAACCATTTGTTTTCATTCTATTATCCATACCTTACCCTTTCCCACACTTTTACATGGTTCATTATCACCCAAATAAAATTGTCCAAAATCACCTTGAACATAATCTTGAAAATATCTCCTATGGGGTGTGGCATGAAATGAAGCCCCTGATTCTATCACCAAAGAATAAAAAATGTTATCTACTGAAAGTATTGAATCATATTGTAACACTTCACCTGCTACATTTTCTTCCTTATTATTCTTGTTTCCATCTCCTTTTTTTCTTTTCTTTTAGATACCAATAGTCTTTCTTCTTGTGTCATTTGTTCCCAAAATGCCAACATTCCTTCTTCCCTATGGATTTTCATCTATCCCTATTAGAATTTCCACAATTCCCTAGGTTATTTACTCTCTCTCATTGCCTTCCCCTATTCTTTACAGTCAAATAATTACTTAAAGTCTCAGCTATGTTTTTCTATCATATTTCCTCACTAAGGATAAGACCTACAACATCATAAAACATTAAAGTGTTTTAAATAGAGAAAAAATTACTCACATCCATGACCAATGCATTCCAAATTTCTAGCAATGAGCACAAAATTAAAAGGAGCCCTAACCTCATAGTCAAATTTTTCTCCTACAAAACTTAATCAACCAATGACCATGTTCAATTCATCTAAATTATTAACAACCGATCCACCTTCTCATGTCTTCATATTCAATAAATGCTTCATGAGAAATACCTTGTTGGAAGCTAGGGTATTTTCATATAGTTTAGTCAATGCCTTCATCAAACCCTCTATTGTCTTTTCTTTTTAAATTTTGTAAGTCATTTATGCTTCTAAGAATAGTTGTATTGTTTTCAATGCTTTTGTGTCAAGGTTATCCAATTTTTCATATTTCATATTTGTTGGCTTCTTTTCTATTCCATCCAATGGTAGAAAATTATTTTTTTGGGAAGCACTTCTGGAAGAAAAATGTGTGAACTTCTTGAAACTTCACATAATTTTCTTCTAGGAGTATTTCCCAGCATGATTATTAATTGTGGCTCTTTTGCATGCTAAGAAAATTATGTTTCTACTACAGATATTATTCCATTTGCATATTCCAAAGCTGGTAGTGTTGGTCATTAAGCCTCTTAACCATAAAACCTTCTTTCTCCATTGGTCCCACTCGAATCAAGAACCCTCCTTTTTAGTTTTATTATCCAAATAAACCTTTGACTTTAGCTCCATTTGTTAGGAATAAAATCAAAGAGTAATAAAATAAAAATGAATGTGGAAATAAAATATAGAAAGAAACATTGTACTAGATATTGGTAGCTCTAAAAAACCCTAGACGATGGCCTACTTCAGCTCATCCTCTGTAGCCATAGTGGATGTATAGGGATACTCAAAATTGATAGGGAATGGGCCCCTCAAGCCAAATTTTGTTGAATTATTTTCAAACATGTGTGGTAGGTTGATGGTAGTTGCTAGAGTTGTTGAAAATAACACCATGGAATATTTTCATTAGACAATACTTGTAGGTGTGTGGGACAACCACAATGTGAATCTTATCTCTATATATCAAGGCCCTTGTAGGGATCTCAAATTTATGAAACATGGAAGCCACAATGGGCCTAGTTATGAAATGTTGACCCAGAGTTTAGAAGAGAATGTCGCTATCAGGTCAATTCTGGTGTGGTTCCATTATTAGATCACTTGAATTTAGGTTTAAATGATTTTTTTGAAAGCATTGGAATAACTTTGCCGGGATGGAGGAAACCTTAGCTCTTAAGGCCCCCTATTCTTTAATGTTTTTTCTATTCTCAGGGAAGGTTACTACCCAAAATCTAGCAAATTTCACCATCTTTATGAAATAAATATTAGGAGGTCCCCTTGGTATGTAGGTCAAAGCCACAGAGCCCATATCCACACTTGTAGCCAAGATTCAAGATTGGGTGAGAACCTCATATGGAAATTTCCATGTCATATATGAAGGTTGGAATCTTTAAGATAAGAAAACCCTTAGCGAGTATTCCATAGATAAGGACACTATGATCTATTTGGTTTCAAGAGTAAGGGGTGGAGCCAAATGCTAGGGTGTGTCCTCCTCAACTCAATCCAAGTCCTTCAATGATGTTCTTAAACTTGGAACTCCATTTCCAAACCCTACAGATCTATTAGGATTGACAATTTTGGTAGATCAAGTAACGTAAACCCAATTTATTGAAGTGGATAATGTGATAAATAGATTCCTAACTACATATTATGAACGATAAGCACTTATTTTATGATTTAATGGCTTTTGGCCCTTAAAATTTTCTCTTCAAGAGTGGGTGAAACATAATTGGTCTCAGAATTCCGTGTTATGTTCTTCCAAAATCTATTGGATGGACATAAGGTTTTTCTTGAAGGACCTTAGATTTAAGGATATTTTTTCCTCTTTCTTAAACCATGGTTCCTTGGTTTTAATCCTCTTTCCATGTTAGCACTGGAAACTCCTGTCTGGGTAAGGCTTCCTAACCCACCCATCCATTTGTCTCATCATGATGTTTTAGAAAATATGGGTAACTTAATAGGTCACAACATCACAACTAACAATGATAGGATGGCTAAAGGAATTATCACATTTTTTCGCATATTGATTGAAGTGGACCTCACTAAAGGATTTATGAATAAAATCCTCCTCAAATGGAGGGGTAGGGTTTATTCATAATTGGTGGATTATGAGAATATTGATTTTTGTTGTAGGACTTGTCAACAACCTTGTCATTTTCAAAATGATTTCCACTTTTCATAAGGTCTCAATACCCACTAGGATCTTAAGAAAATGAACTGTGGCTGGAAATATTTGAAGGGATAAAATATACCTAACACTACTACGAATCATAAGCAAGATACCACTCAGCAACAAAAGACACCTATGGAAAAATAAATTGCTTCAAACTCAGCCCAGCCTCACATAAAGCCATCAATCCATTTGTAGAGGAAGTTCACCCCTTGACTAAACCCAAAAAATGCATAATTTTGGCTCTATTAATGAATGGGAACAAATGTACTCATGAATCAGACTCCTTGGATAGTGACAAGGAAACTATAAATGTGTTGGAATCTTTAGCAATGGAAGCATCTCAAGGAAATGGTATCATTGTCTCATTTTCTCCCGACAATCCCTTGAATTGGATAGATTTATGTAAGAGAAAAGGAAAGAAGGATAAACCCATGCTTAATCCTAGGAAAGTTGTAAATGTATTGTTGTGTATTACGTTTAAGGAAGGAAGGATGTAATCCATTTATTTTCTAAGATAATACAAATTGATTTACAAAAAATAAACATAGAAAGAAACAATAAAAAGGAGACACTGATATACGTGGTTCACCCTATATGAGATACATCCATAGAGAAATAGCCAATCCTTCCTTCTATTTCATCTAGAAAAATGAAGGGATTACAACATGCAACATATGCACTACAACCTCCTATTCTCTCTTTCATAATCTCCTCTCTCTCAATTATATACATCCACAATACAATTCCCTCATTAAAAAACTAGGTTTCCTTCTATTGAAAAAAAAATGACATAACATAAACCGTCAAATCTATGACCTAATGACAAAAAATCTAGATTGAGTATGAATTACAATATTTTTCAAGGAAACATTTCCAAAAAAATTGTCTTCATGGGCATTTCCCCTAAAACCCCACTAGGGGGGGCTCCAAATAATTTTCAACCGCCATGGACCTTATGGTGAAAACAGTAAGGGGACAAGCCCCCTTACACCCAAATTAGGGCCCAAACATGGCTAATATACAAGACCTTTGAGTCATGAAGATAATTAGGCTCCAAAACAAACTTAGAGCTGAAATATGCGACTTATCTAACATATTCTATTGGATTTCTTAAGGAATGTACTATCAATAAGAAGTGCGTCTTCCTAGAGGGAAAGTTTGGATAAGGATGTGCCCATGTTCTATATTAGGTAGTCAAATGTATGATATTTTTATTTCATGAAACTAGAGTGTTAATATCTCTAGAAATATTCCCATGAGAAACAAGCTTTCAACCATGCACTTGAGGGACACAAAATTAGTGCTTAGCGACTTCCAAATCCATTACCTCCTCATAAAGAGTGACACACTAAAACCCTTGAAGTTAATCACATTTTGCAACATCCTTATGATGACATCTAGCATGGAATCAATTAAATCAAACCCTTTTTATAATGGCCCTTGGCCCAATTATTTCCAATCTTAGACTAACAAAAAAATGAAGCTATCAGGCCTAAAGACCTAGCCATAAGGTCAATCCTCACACTATTTATGGTACCAAGCTCTGGATCCATCAGTAGAGCATGAGGCACACATCTCCTATAGCTTGCCTCATTGTAGTGAACATTAATGCTTTCAATATGTAGATCAGAAGTTCCTTGGTATCTCTTGGTTGGAGTGATCTTGTGCTCATCACAAACAACTTCCTCAAACTAGGCATCAATTTGGTTAACCCATTGACCACCCTTAATGTGAAAAATATCATGCACTTTGGTATTTTAAAAATAGAATCACTACTCATAGCACTAAAATTACTAGCTTTAACTTCACATTCAATAGATATAGAGGTGGCATCAAGCTGATTCCGGTGACGGAATCCGGCGGAAGAAAGTGAGGTTAAATCTTGATTTGTTGCAGTTAAAATGGGTTTTTAATTGCATATTTGGATTCAGCACCTTGAAAAACCCTGGGACGCTTTGATTGTGCAGAAACTAGCTATCAAGCTTGCGATTTGAATAAATTGCTGCTGACTTTTGATCGGAAAAACCCACCGGAAAGGCTTTCAAAAAGTCGCGTTATAGACAACTGCATCAATTATTCCTTAGGCTGGGAATGATTGAAACCATTGTGTGAGAGAGAGTGAACTAGTGAAACATCACTTTTATTCTAATGCCTTATATTCATGACTAATTGTTCGTTCAAAGAAAATATACACCTTAAAGGTTTGTTCACCATAGTAGAGTTGAAAAAATGCATTTCATACAAGAATTACACTAAATGAGTAGTGTCTCCATGTGCAGAAGATTCATAAATGCATATGTGAGAAGAGAAACATGTGCTAGACAAAGATATGCTAAGGAAATAGTAGACTTCAGTAGGGCACGAATCTAGTAGGATCTAAAGAGTGACATGTTTTGGAGACCACCCAACTTTGATACCACTATTAAATTGTGTAAACTAGAATGAAAGAATAGGCGTTAATTTCTATTTCATTAAGATGATATAGATATAACTACAATGTTCTAACCATTGGATTCAACTTCCAAGATCTCTTTGAATCCCCATAATAGTTCACATTCCACACCAGAATCCTAATGGATTAGGTGTCCAACAATTTTCTCTATGGCATTTGTGCTAAGTGTTGTAACTCATTTTAAAATTGGTCTATGTTGTATATATATTACCTTATTTCTTAAAATCAAATACTCAAGTAAAAAGAAGAAGAAGAAGAAATATAGTTTAGTTTTGATCATATTGAAATGATTTAGTTCTTATTAAATTATTTTATTAAGGACTAATCATTTGCACAAAGCGCTTGGCATAAGTTTCATTAAGCGAAGGTGGGACCATGTGTCGAGAGTTGCAAAGTTAAAAATCAAACAAGTTGGATGTTAGAGATGAATTAACGTGATGGGGCCCGCATGATGGTGCAAACCCAACACCGCAAACCGCTTGATGGTTATCATAACAGGTGCCTCCATTAAGACTTGGAGTCGGGCGCATTGACCTCAGATCAACAACCCATATCAACTATGCGGGCACTACTCCAAAAGTGGTCCCATACAGAGAAGTCCCTCTGTAGTTGCATCATCAAGTGATCCAGACCCCACCCATTCCTCTGACATATCATTCCCCTTTTGCCAAATTTCGTCCTACTTTGTCTAATCTTTCATTAAATTCATTCTGACAAGAAATTAAATTTCCCATGAAAACAATAAATATTGTTTTCCCTTTGCCGTTATTCCATTTTACCTATAAAATCTCATTCTCGAGTCATTCTTTTTTCACTTGTCCTCACACTCTGGTTGTCGAAGACTCTGTAAACTCCAGCTAGCTTCACAGTCATCATAACCCATCAGCACCAAGTATTTATATCACAATTAGTCATCATATAACTATTAAAATGACCAAGAAAGTTGCTTTAACTGGATCATCCTCTCATATTCCCCTCATGAACAAAGAGAGGGGCATATTTGATATTGTCTTCCCTGTAAAACACCTTGAATTTTATTAGCATGTTCATCTAAATCAATCTAGTTCTCCCATTTGTGTTGTAATAAGGCCAGGTCTTTTGTCAACATTTGTCCCTCATACCTGTCTTTTTCCAGAGTTTATCAATTGGCTAGTCTCAACAATGTATCCTCAAAAATTATTTGTTACGAATAGATTAAGAGAAAATATTTTTCAAGTATCCTCACTTCTAATCCAACAAGATTTGTGTTATCCTTTTGTAGATTCATAATTCTCCTTCTCTGAAGAATTATTATCTTCCTATTTCCAAGATTTATTTAGGCCAGAGTATGCCCTAATCATCCTTTACCTTATTTTTGATGGAAAACAATTTTCTTTGGATTCAACTCAATTTCCCTTAGATGATTTTTCTGAAGATGTTAAACCTATTCTTCAAATTTTAGCCAAGATTTTGAGAAAAGAGGACACTACAGCGATTGATAAATAAGTTTTGGGGATGCTTAGTGTAATGATGAAACTTGATGTTGTTTTAGATATAGTTGCTTTTTGGGAAGGGGTGATTAATGCTTAGTTCATGAATCTTTCACTCACTGGTTGCTTCAGATTTCCCTCCCTAATAAATTATATGTTCCTGTATACTATTGTTGAAAGTTTTATGCATTTGGGATTGACATTATGGATCCTCGCAAAAATAGGCAATCAGTAGTCTTATGGACTGATACAATAAGGAGTGATTCTAAAAATGAAAACATGTTTGGTTTTTCCTTCTCTTTCCTCTTAGTAGTAAATTCAATTATAAATGGTTCAGCTGCACCATGTCTGTTATCAAAAGCTCAAGCTCTTATTCAATTGAGCAAAGATGCAAGGGTTGGAGATTGGTTTTCTTTTGAAGATCATGTAGAAATAAGATTGTATGGAGATGAAGTTGCACCCTACATATTACCAATTTTTGTTCCCATGAGATTGTTTTCTTAGGAGTTCATAAGGTAGAGTCTAAATGTAGATTAAATATATTTTGTGCCTGCAAGGAAAGGACATCTTTTCAGGTTACCTAGAACTATTGGATCTTTCATTATGAATACCAGATAGGCAATTGAAGAAGTTCAGAAGATGTTGGAGGAAATGAACTTATTACTGGGAGAAAAATGGGTCTATGACCCATGTCATATAATTTCAAATAGAAGAGTGGAGATGGTTATGCTCCTTTTATACATGAGTCTAAACTAGAAGTTGAAAAGTTGGCTAATGAGAGACAATCTACTTCATCAGGGTGCATAGAGATCGAAACCCTTCTCCCTATTGAAAAAAATTTGAAGAGAGGTAGAACAGAGGTGATTGATTTAGATGAAGAAGTGTATAGAGAAGCAAAAAGAGTAAAAATGTATGATGAAGCCAATTCCTCATCAGTTCTTGGTTTTTAATTGTAGCTAAGGGAGACACTATGTACACCTTCTTCTCTTATTCCAGAAGAAGCTTCTCAAAGTTCTGTGTCTATAATTAAACAAATGTTTTTGCAGGTTGAAGAAAGAAACAAGAATATTAGAGAGAATATGGAGTCTCAGTTAGAGGGCCAAATTTCTTCTGAATATCAAAAAAGGTTTCTGTCATCCATGGATTTAGAAAGAAGTCAGTTGAAAATTTATTTTTCTCATCCTTCAGCAATGTCTGTATAATAATCGACAGGTTTTAAAAATTTTAATCTAACAATAGATGGAAATAAAATTCCTTTTCTTGATAAGGTCAGTATTCATATGCAGACTGGTCAATTGATTTTTAATGATTTGAAAAAATCTTTCTCAGTTGCTGCCAAGGCCAAAGGTATGCTAGAAAAAGTGGCAAATCAGTTGAAGTTGGAGAAATCTAGTTCTAGAGCTCTTAATACCCAAAATGAAGAATTAAAAAGGTTGATTATTAAGATTGGAGTGAACCTAGAAGATAGGACTAAAATCCAAAAGTTATTACAGGGTGCTGAAACAAAGATTTAGGTGTTGAGGAAGAAACTGAAGCTTCATTACATATAACATCCAATGGCTACAAAGGTGGAAAAAGTTGAAAAAGAAAAAGAAATGTTGGCTCAAGAGATTTTGCAGAGAAATGAAGAGGTAACAAAATTGAAAAAAATGAATCTTGTTCTACATTAAAGAATTGATTCACATGTCTATACAGTTGTGATAGAAGATGAATCAGAGGATCCCACTGCTAAGTTAACTCGGGTTATGACTGAGTTACAAATTGCTGAAGGTGAACTGAGGAAAAGGCAAACAGATTTAGAAAATTCTCTGAAAATTATCAACGCCACTAAACAGGAGTTATTGATGTCTAAGGAAACTGCAGAGAAGTACAAGAAAGGTTATCAAATTTCTCACTAGGAAATCAAGGAGTTAAAAGAAAAGTTGAAAGGCAACATGTACCTTACACAGGCAAGGGAAATATTGTGGAATGATATAATCAATGCAGTGAAAAACATGTGGGAATTTCTGGTCATCATGGAAGAAGAAAAAAACCATTTTTAGAGACTTAGAAGGAATCATCATGGCTAACAAAAAAAAGCTACAACAAAGATCCGAATTTGCTAAGAAGATGATTGACTTTTTGAATTCCAGGTCTACACAGGAGCCAAAATAATTTTGGTTAGAGGACAGAACTACATATATAATGGATATCAATAAGATGTTAGTGAAGAATTCATATAAATGAATAGCAACAGAGAAAAATCTAAATGAAGTCAAGGAAGTAGTGATGAAGTTCAATATCATCTTTGACAAAAGAACCAGAGCTAGTTTACCATCCTATTGGACCAGCAAGGAAATTTGTTGCCTTGGGAAACATATGAAATATTACTGGTGGAGGCCAAAAGAAAAATCAGTTCCACACATGAGAAGACTGCAGTGCTGAAAGGAATTACCATTGTCAACTATTTACATAAATATTTTTAGCTCCTCTAGATGATGAAGAATCTTTTCATTGAGAAGCCAACATACAATGGGGTTACCAGTTTCAGGATGGCACATGCGAAGTTTATCAAATTTCCCAGCACAAGTACATAAACTTGGAGAAAATGCAGAGAATGGATGTCTCCACAGGAAAACACTACAGAAGCGGAGCCTTCTACTGTCCCGCAGTCACAAATTATTGAATGATAAAGTTCTTTAATTCATAATAGTTTTTATGAAGTCATGTAATTTTTATGTTTTAATGTAATGTTCAAATGTAAGGTAGTTTAGGAAGCTAACAATTTCCATAATTGTCCTTTGACCTTTTTCTTTTATAAAATAATTTGAAGAAGATGAATGAGGGTTCTGGAATTTTGGCACGTCAGGAGAAACTACAGTTTTGTACTTTGGATCTTCATATGATATTGAATAAAGAATTTCACAATGTTTCCATAAATTGTTGGGTATGATTTGCTTTCTCTATTACATCTTATGTGTTATTTTCTTCATTGAAAAGAATTGAAGTAATCAGGCCTTATTTTTACAATTCTTTGGTTCTAAGTTTCTGTAAACCTAAGGTTAAAAATCCTTAAAAAGTGCTCTTCTTTTCAAATTCCATTTCATGCTAATTACATTTTCTTCTAAGTTAAAGATAAAAGATTCTTTATAAACAACGTGTTATCTAAAACTTTCACCAGCACTTCTTACTATTTCTTGTTCATTTGTATTAAACATTTGAAAGCCACTTGAGAATTATTAATCATATATTGAACACTAAGGAATTTGAAATAAATATTCTCGAGTTTACAAAACGATGGGAAAATAAATCAATCAATTTTCAATTTTCAGTAAATGTCTTGGAAACTAATCTCTACTTAGCCAAAGATAGTCCCTCAAGGTACAACACAAAGGAAGGTGGGAGACCCTAAAATTCATTTCTCCTCATCACATTTTTCTTTTGTGTGGGTAAGATTACTATTAGCTTCCAAATCATCTCAAAAATTTTAAGTGGCATTTGATAAATTCTTCTCCTTATTCAATATATTTTTTTCTTCTTACTGAGATCTCCCATGTGTAGCATTCCCTTTTTCTTAATAAGACTTCAATCTCCCTCTTTCCATTTCACTACTACTTTTCCTAGAGTTTTGATTGGGCATTTTCCTTCTTTCCTTTTGACTTTTCTTAGAAAACCCAAGTTTTTGATAGGCGGAAGGATTCCATCTGATTAAAACCTCCCTACCCCTACCAAGGGATGTGGGAAACCCAAAATTCATCTATTCTCCTCACATATTTCTTATGCACAGGAAATTTTGTCGATTTTGGCTCATAATTCATCTTAAAAAATTTAAGTGGTGATTAATGCTTCTCCTTTTTCAACAATATTTTTTTTTCTTCCTACTTATCTCTCTCCCTTGTGTGGTCATTCCTTCTTCCTTTCTACTCACTTCATTCTTCGATTTACCTTATTCTTCATTTTCCATTTTATTTGGGCATCTTCCTTCCTTCCTTAGCACTTTTCCGTGCAATCTAAAGTTTTAAGTACATTGATATATGGTGGTTCATTTCATCCATGGCACTTGTGTGAGTGAAGTTGGGAAACCCAAAACTCATTTGGTCTCCTCACATGTTTCTTGTGTGTGAGTAGGCTTGACAATTTGGCTCCTAAGTTGTCTCCAAAAAGTTAAGTGGCAACCAATAGTTCTTATTTAAAAAAAAAAAAGAAAAAAAAATCATAGCTCTCCTCAGCGTGGTTATTACCTCCTCCTTTTTAATTTATTTGTGCCTCTTCTTGTTGTTTCACTTGTTCTTTTTATTGAATTTCATTTAGGTTTATTCCTTGTTTATGTGTTGCTTTTCTTGATAAATCCAAGCTTTGGATACATAGATTTATGGTGCTTAATTTAATCCATGCCACCTGTTATCACTGTAAAACTTCCTTAAAAAATTTGGACAACTTACATGGTTTCTCAATTCTTGTATCAGTCATGGTCAAGTCATGGTGAAGTCATTTTTATGTTTTAGAGTCTAATTCATAGGGTTAGAGTCTCATGTTCATATTCAAATAAAGTTTCATAGCCTCATTCCATGTTTTAGAAGTCTTACCAGGTGTTTATAAGTCATATCTCACATCATGTTGGAGAAATTTTGAAAGTAGCTATGAAATCACTGAACTAGGCGTTTTCGTAGCGCGCTATGAAACCCCTGTAGCAGCCTGTTTTAGCAGAGAAAAACTGTTTTTACTAGTCAACTTACAGAAGCTTTCCTGAGCAGCTGAGAACTCCATTTTGCAAACTGACAGAGGTTTTTCTTCCTAACATGCTGCAATACAGAAACCTCTGTCAGTTTCTTCTAATTCATTCTGAGGTTGGAGGAATTTATGGTTGAACTTGCGCTACAAAACTGTTGCAGGTGCAGCTTTTCACAAACAGACTTTTCCTGTTTATCACCTGTTTTTCAAAGAATCATTCTGGTCAGTAGGAAAGATGTTTAAAAAAACCAGGAGAGGTTTTTGTTCAGAATGGATTGGTTTAGAAAAACCTCCTTCAGTCTCCTCAAATCCATTCTGATCTGGGAGAAACGGGTCACCAAAGTTACGCTACGAAACTGCTGTAGGTGCAGTTTTTCATCTCCTGTTTGACAACTGTATTTCAAAGACTTATTTTGGGTGGTAGGAACAATGTTTCAAAAAACCAAGAGAGGTTTTTTTTCAGTATGGACTGATTCAAAAAAGCCTCCTTCAGTTTCATCAAATGCATTTTGAGTTGGGAGAAACGGGTGACCAAAGTTGCGTTACAAAACTGCTGTAGGTGCAGTCTTTCAGAAAACGGATTTTTCCTGTTTGCCACGTGTTTTTCAAGGACCATTTCTGGACAACTGGAGAAATGTTTTAAAAAACCAGGAGAGTTTTTTGTTTTGGACAACATGGGCTACAAAAACCTCCTTCAGTTTCGTAAAATGTGTCATGGATGAAGAGATAAAGGCTCTGTCCCACGTGCTATTTTCAGGGATCCTAAACCCTAAAAACAGGGAAACATGTTCCCTAATTTCTAGGGTTTGTCTTCAGCAATCAGATGACCACGTGGGAGGCTTAATCAAATTCGAATTCATGGAGTGTTAGGTGTCAAAGAATGCTTTAAATGTTTAGATATGTTTGTTGTAATCATAATAAGGAGTTACACTCCTAGTTGTATTAGGTCTCTAGGACTCCTAGTTAGGTGTCTTTTGCATTTAATAGTTAGTTTTAAGTATCATTAGGTGTCATAGTAGGATGAATTCGAATTTCCCTCATGCTTGAGGAGGAATCCAAGTTATGTAAAGAGCTCTATATATAGCTGAAGCATCAATGTACAAAGGGTTGGAAATTTTATGGAAAAGCTTGTATTTGGCTTATGTAAAACTCATTTTCAGTAATGCATATCTGACTTTACTTCTCAGGATTCATGAAGGAATTTTTATATTCAGAATATGTGATGTTGTCCTTTTCTTAATTCTTACAGTGGTATGGATGTATAATCACTCAGAATTCACCGAATGTGCTCTGACTTCCTGTATACATTTATAAACTGTGTGGTCCCATATGAGTTTATGTTCTGAATGTTTAAATGTGGAATGCCCTGACTTCCATGTAAGGTTGAGTTCATTGTGATATTGAGGTGTTGTTGACTCCATAAGCCCAATGGATATTTGTTAAATGTGTTTCCACAATTCATATTTGTCAATGTTATTCCACAAGAGTTAGCCATCTAATTATTAGTCAAAATCAATAACCCTTTGAGAGAGCCCTCTCAGGCTAAGGAGGCTAAGCCTTAGTCAAAAGATTGGTTTGAAACAGTTACTTGAAGTCTTCCTGGTTTGCAGCCTTCCAGGGCTTGATTTTGAGATAACATAGTCAACAAATAATAATAAAACATAGATAATTAACACCCTTTTGCTAATTTACTTTTGTACACAAAATTTAGGGATAGTGTAGGAAAATATAGGTAAGAAGGGTATGTCATGGGTGGCCAAAAGGGTGCAAAAATGTGTCAAACAAGGGGCTTGTCAATAAATGCTTTTTTTGGCCACAGTAGGGGGGTGAACATAAATCTATATTATATATTGAAAGAGATACAACAAATGAAGTTACCGTAAGTATTTGCTACTATTCCATCTCCATGCTCATTGAGATCATCCTTTTCTAGCTTTTCTTTTTTTGTGGTAAGAATAATACGGATTCTTAGCTAGGATTATCGTTTCTCTTGTGTTGATTCCCACTACTCAATTCATAGTACAAGATGACAAAAAAACTATTTGATTGTGTCCCACTACCATGAGGATGCTTGATAATAGACTTACTATATCCCATTCTCATTGATATGGCCTCTATTTATAAGAAGATAGTGAAGGCTAAGAGTTAGGTTCAAAGAAGGAAGAAGGAGAAGACAATTCATGCATAAGTTCCATGCTAAATAATGCATGATGGCCAGCCCATCCCTCATTGATCTCCTCAAAATTATTTTAATCTCAAAGATTATAGGGGTGGTCGTAGGTTTGTTATTGGCAATTAGTATTCAACCATATCTTGAGTATTAGCAACATCTAGTCAATCACCCTTTTTCCTAATAAGGGCATAGTTAGTCTTAAAAAATATGTTTTGGAAGTGATTTCTTAAGTGCATCTCATGATTTAAACAAAATCATAGTACTCACTTCCCTTCAAGGCTTCGGGTGATAAATGCAAGTTTATAAATTATCATTTTATTCTTCTTGGATGGTTTCATTGTGGTTATTAGCTAAATTTCCTATCCTTCCATGCCATCTAAGGTATTCTCTTATTACCATGGGGTTTATTTCATGGTTTTCTCAAACATCCTTCATTACTACATAAACTCCTATCTTAAATGTATATTTTGTTTTTATAAAGGGATGCTCCATTTGTAAAGGTACCCATAGGTCTAAAAACTAGAAAACGATGCATGTAGTTAGCCTTTACCACCTAAACATTATGTACTTGTCACATTTGCACAAGTTCACCAAAATAAATCATCAAAATACATGTTTTCCACCAACGGCACCTTGAATGTTAGCACAACACCTATACTTCTAGCAATGCAGATTTTGGTGACAGTCAACAAACGTCACCATATATATGCACCAATAGTGACGGTCATGAAAGGTCCATCACAATAAATCATTATTGTTCATATGAAATGGTGACGATCACTATCCGTCATTATAATCAATATTCGTGACTGACCTTGAATGTCACCATAACACATATTTTTGGTGACGCCAGCTTTGGTGACATTCAGTTTTTGGTGACCAAGGCTATGGTCTGTCACCATTTCTCATATGAAATGGTGATGGTCGTTAGCCATCATTATAAATCATTATTGGTGGTGGAATTTGAATGTCACTACAACACCTATACTTTTAGCAGTGCCACCTTTGGTGACATTCAGTTTTTGGTGACGGAGGCTATGGTCTATCACCATTGCTCATATGAAATGGTGGCAGTCGCTATTCATCATTATAAATCATTATTGGTGACGAAATTTGAATGTCACCACAACACCTATACTTTTGGCGATGCCACCTTTGGTGGCATTCAGTTTTTGGTGACGAAGACTCTTTTGACATCACCAATGAGCTTATGGTGACATTTTTTTCCCCTCACCAATGACCTTTATTCTTGTAGTGACCTCTCGACGAGAGGAATCCAAGAAAAATATCATTTGCCATAAGTAATATGACCCACATGGAGTTTGGCCCTAGTTGCCAATTTTAACACTCCCTCTCAACTAGGGAGAACTCCATCTGCTAATCCTCTATCAATACTATCTCTACCATCAAATGAACTACCCTGTACTGCTCGGCTCTACTCTGCTGAACTATGAAGAAGAATAAATGATAGAGAATGTATCATACCATCCTCTACTGACCCAAAGTCAGTCCCATATAAAAGAGAGTTTCTCATACCACTCTTAATGATCCAAAATCAGTTCCAAATAAAGAGAGTGTATCATACCACTCTTACTGATCCTAGATCAATTCCAAAAGAGAGTGAGTTATAAAACTCTTACTGATCCCAGGTCAGTTCCAAAAGAGAGTGCATGATATCACTCTTACTAACTCGAAGTCAGTTCCAATTGATCCCAAATTAATGTCATCCTAGCATAGAGAGTACAGTAGATACATGATGCATCCATCAGTACTACTATGGTCCCTACCCTCATTTCCCTACTCATTGGCTAGATGAGAGGTACTCCCCATGAGTCCTAGACTGCATGGGTAGGATGTCTTGGAGGGAGAAGGATGAACCACTCATCCTTCCTACATGTTGCCACGGGGTATCATACGGGAAGGCTGAACCATTCACCCTGTACATAGCACACCACTAGGGGAGGGTGAGTCACCCTATGGTCGCTCATCACTCCAAGAAGTACCCCAAGCCCCCCAAAGCTCCCAGAGCTCAATGTATGCATCATACAAGACCCTCATAAGAGGGTCTCTCAAAAACTCCTAGTCATTCTTAGAAAGTCAAGAATTTGACCTTTCCCAGGGGCTTCATCAGAATGTCAGCGACCTACTCATCTGTCCCAATATGATGGAGGCTTATTGCTCCTCGTTGTACCATATCCTGGATAAAGTGGTACCTGATATCAATGTGTTTGGAGCGATCATGAAATACGCAATTCTCCGGTAAAAAAATCCCACTCTAGTTGTTGCATAGGATCATGGTAGTATCCAGTGTATGACCAAATAGCTCACTGAAGAGCTTCCACGACCAGACAGCTTCACAGGAGGCCATACTCGCAACAATGTACTCGGCCTCAGTAGTGCTCAAAGTCACCGACTTTTGCTTCCTCCTCATCCAAGAAATCGGAGCAGAACCCAAAGAGAAACAGAACCCAAAAGTGATCTTTCAATACACCACACTGCCTGCCCAATCAACATCGAAATAACCATGCAACCTCACATCTCCGGTAGTGTATCTCAACCCAGGAGTGATTGTTCCCTGAAGATATATCAAAATATTCTTAGCACCAATCCAATGTGAGTGATGAGGCTCAACCTTATATTGGTTCAACGTGTTGACTGCAAAACAGATATCTGGATGGGATTTCACCAAGAACATCAATGCTCCTATGGGTTGATGATACTCATAAGAATTTCCCAAAGCAGGTCCAGCAACACTGTTGCATAACTTCTTGAAGTTAAGCTCCATCAGGGTAGTCACGGGCTTACAATCCACCATATTGAATCTCTCCAATATCTTCACCACGTATTTTCCTTGAGATAGGAAAATCTATTTTGGATTCTGCTAGACCTCTAGCCCTAGGAAATAGTGCATCAGTCCTAAGTCCTTCATCTCAAACTTGGAAGCCAACTCCCTCTTACATTTGTGAATGAGAGGGTCTGCACCTGTCAGAAATAGGTTGTCAACATACAACATCAGTATGACAACTTATCATCTTCAACCTCAAAGTAAAGGTTTGGATCGGCTTCACTCCTAGTGAATCCCAACTCCATCAAATAGCTATCAATCTTCTCATATCAAGCTTGAAGTGATTACTTCAGCCCATAGAGAGCTTTCTTCAACTTGCATACGTGAGATTCATGATTATGAATCTCAAACCCCTCGGTTTGTTCCACATAGACTTCCTCTTTAATCAAACCATGCAAGAACGTAGTCTTGACATCCATCTGATGTAGGTTCCATCCTTGTGAAGCAGAAAGGGCTACGATCGATTGGATGGTGGTGTATCAGAAAACAGGTGAAAATATCTCATTGTAATCTACACCTTCCTTTTGAGATAAGCCTCGAGCAACAAAGAGAGCCTTATACTTTTTCGCACTCCCATCAGCTCCATGCTTGATTTTGTAAAGCCACTTGGAGGTGACTACTGTTTTGTCCTGGGGTCTGGGAACCACATCCCAGACATCATTCTTCATGATGGACTCATATTCTTCATTCATAGCATCCTTCCATACTTTATTATTCACAACTTCTTCAAATGATGAAGGCTCATTTTGAATGATGGTGCTCATAATGGTCAAGTATCCCTGATACTTGGTCGGCTTCTTACTTTCACGGAAATTCCCTCTGGATGCAATATGTCTCTCGGAATCTTCAAGAGTCCCCCTAAGCCATGAGGGCCTATTCCTAGAAGAATAAGGCTCTTGTGGAGGGGGATCAATAGGATCCATAGATTCTTCCACATCGGGCATCGTCTCATCTTCCTTCTCATCTGGCTTCCTCGTGTTAACATTTTTATTTTTCCTAAGAATAGGAAGATTGTCTACCTTGCTAAGAGACATATATTCGTCAAAGGTGACATCATGACTTATTGTGACTTCCCTTTGACCAGTCACATAGATTCTATAGTGCTTAGAAGTTTTGTTATAGCCCACAAAGATTCCCTTCTTACAAGATGCACCCAATTTTCTTCTTTTCTCTTTTAGCACATGAAAATATACCGGACTTCTAAAAATTCTAAATGAGAGACATCAAGTTTCTTACCAGTGAACATTTCTTTTGGATTCTTGGAATCCAATGCTTGATGAGGGCATCAGTTTTGAACATATACAGTAGTATTCGAAGCTTCATCCCATAGAAACTTTGGAAGCCTTTGATCATGGAGCATGGCACGAACAACTTCCTCATGTTAGGATATTTTGACACATAGGAAATAGCTAAGTATAACCCGGTCTAGTGTAGAGTTAGGTAAAGTGTGTTTCATTGCTATGTAAATTTGTAACTTACAATCCGACGATCATGATATGTTCTAGACATGAAGTGATCCGACGGTTCATTCTTTCCTTGGTATTACCGATGCTTGATTCGTGGCTTAACACCCGATTGGCCCATGATCTCTATTTAAAGAGCATGGAGGGTCATTTATAGGGTAACCATTCATGAGAGAAGCTTATGTAAATTTTCATTCCTTTATTAATAAATTGCCTAAAGTGGTCACGTTGGCTCAGATCATGGATTGTTTCCCTCTTTGAGAGTTTTAACCACGTCAAGAATACTGGTGTATTGATCTTTCATATGTTTATGAGTGGTGTTATTTGGTGTTATATTTGAGGAACTTACCCTGTAAATTCCTACATGGTATCAGAGATATTTGAGGGTTGCATCCATTGGTGATCCAAATCAGAAGCTGGTACAACTGCATCTGACTGTCGTTTCCTGGATCTATTGTTTCTAATTGCTTTCGAGCCGAGAGGACTGCTCTATTGTGTTAGGAGAATTTGTTCCAGTGAGGAACCCATTTCATTTCACGCAAAAAGGTTTTTGATAACCCTAGCTACGTCATTTTTAAGATCTGGAGGTATAAAGTCTTTTTTGCAGTTTTAGTTATTCATCTCTATGTTTATTTCGATTTATTTAGCTCTTAGTTTTTTTATTACCGGATTTATACCTTTCATTTCTACGTATCCTATTGGCCCCCCGACTCTGTGCGATCTCGGCAAATCAGAAACAGAAAGGAAGGATTTTTCTCATGCGTATGCTCTTTTATGTCGTGCCTTAGTGTGATCTCAAAAAATCAGAAACATTAAGGAAAATATTTAGTTTCCGGCGAAAGCTAACTTGAAGCCATAAGGTTTGGTCTTTTTTTGCATGTCCGTGTTGGGTTGTCTGATTTTTTGTTTTGTAGGCAAAAAGAGATTTTTCAAGTATGCATGCAGCCCAAAGCTTCAGTGACTAAAAAAAAAAAAAAAAAACTCTTCCTATTTTCCAAAAATTACTAACATTTTAAACTAGCTCACTTGGTCCAAAGTTGCTTTATGAGAATAGAGGTCTTGGGTTAAAGTCTTTCTTTTTGTTGAGTTACTTTTTCAAAAATTACATGTAATTTATGTTTTAAAGTTAGTTTATGTAAAAGTGTTCTCACCCACTATAAAAAGTGAGTCTCTTATAATTCTAAAGTCTCTTTATCTTTTATTTAAGTTACAATTTAGTGGGTAGCTCATAAAGTACCATTGTAAAAGTGACTTTCACTTATTTATAAAGTGAGTCACATAATTTTTTTTTTTTAAGTGAGATAATTAGATTAAGTTTGGAAACGGGGCGATTTTTTTAAAATACAACACTATCATTCATTTCCACACATTCACGCACTTCATCAGCATCCTCAACAATTTTTCTTCAAAAATCCATAACTTCTTCATCCGGAAATTGTTTTCAGAGCCTTTTTTTTTTAATTAGCCTAATTTTTCGAGATCTTTCTATTGGAACACTTAGTTTCAATATCTATAGCTTCAGTTTCTATTAAAATGGAAAGTCCATGCCAAGTTATTCTTGACAGCACCAGCTACTTCCAATGGTGGTCCTACATTGTGGATTTACTTAGAAGTAAAGGTCTTTACAGAATAGCCTCAGGCCAAGAAATTAAACCTAAAGATGAAGATAAGGCAGCCAAATGGGAAAATAGACAAGATCAGGCACGTGGGTTGATAGGGATGTCTATTTCTCCAGACCTTAGATTCCATATCGCAGAACTTGATACCCCTATTGAAGCAATTAAATAGCTCACTAAATTTTTTGGAATTAAAAATGAAATTAGAGCCCATCACTTGAAATTGAGTTGCTTACGTTGAACCCCAATAATTTTTCTTCCATTCAATATTTTTTGTCCAAGTTCAAGACCCTTAGACTTCTCTTAGAAGGTGTTAAGGTTAAGAAAGAAGATGGTAACCTTATCTATTCCATTCTTACTAAGTTGGGACCAGCCTACTCTGTGTTTGTTTCCACCTTCCATTCTACTAGAGAAGCATTTATTTCTCAAGGTCTAGACTACAAGTCCCCCTCTTTTGATGCCTTTTGTGATTATTTAATAAGAGAAAAAGAAAATCTCTTACATCTTGGTCTTCTTAATCTTGGAAACTCTTTTAAGAAATCCTTAGACGCCCAACAACAACCAAATTCAAAGAATCCTAAGAAGCAGTATCCTAAAAAGAATGGTCCTAAACCAAACAAGGGCCCTAAGAAATTTCAGTCTCAAAATGAAAAATCATTTCAACAAAATGATAAGGAAAATAAAAACAAAGGGAAGAAGACTGATAGACATTGCAACTTTTGTAATCGAGATGGCCACCTAGAATCCAAATGCTTTAAGAAAATGGAAGCCTTGGAAGCAGCAATGAAGAAGCATAACATCCATTTGGAGCACTCTTCAACTTCAACTTCATCTTCAGGAATATAACTTTCTGCATGTGGTTGTCAAGCATCTTGGTCTGGTTATACACTAAATGTATCTTCTTCTCATTCTCATGAGTGGATCATTGATTCTAGAGCTTCTTATCACATGGCCAAAAACAAGGCCATGTTTTCTTCTTTAAATGATTGTAACACCAAAAATATATATGTTGATGATGATAAATCTCTTAGTGTTGTAGGGATTGGAACTATTCATCTAGACAATGGTCAATGTAATGATGTATTATGTGTTCAACCCTTATCCTACAAGCTTTTATTTGTATATCAAATAACTCATCTAGGTGAAGGTAAAATCATTGAATTTTCACCTCACGATGTTGTAATTAAGGACCTAAGAGATCCTAGATAGATTTTAGCTACAGGCATTGCTGATGATTCTACAAGGTTGTATAAGTTTAACAACTTTGGGTCATCAACACTTCCCTTGGTATTTTTTGCTCATAATAATGAGGTGAGAAAACTTTTATCATGAGCGATTTGGTCACTTAAACTATTTCTCCCTTCAAAATCTATGTAAATAAAATATGGTGATAGGCCTTCCTATGGTATCTTGCAGAGATGGTGTTTGTTCTGGATGTGTACTCAAAAAACATCATTGGGATAGTTTTGAAAAATGTGCCTCTTGGAACTCCTCAGCCCCTTTACAGCTTGTGCATAGTGATTTATGTGGTCCACTTCTAGTTGTTTCATTCTCTGGCTATAGTTATTTCTTAACTTTCATTGATGATTTCTCCAGAAGCACTTGGGTATACTTCTTAAAACTCAAGAGTGAAGTCTTTAACATGTTCTTGGCCTTTAAGGGCTTTGTTGAGAAATAATTCGGACATCAAATTCTTAAGCTAAGATCATATAATGGCGAAGAATATGTTAACAACAAATTCATCAACTTTTGCACTGAGCATGAAATTCAAATGCAACATATTGTTTCATATACTCCACAACAAAATGATGTAGTTGAAAGGAAGAATCACACCTTAAAGGAAATTACTAATTGTATGCTTCAATCTAAAGGACTTGGTCTTAATTTTTGGGCAGAAGCAATTAACTATGAAAATTACATAGTAAATCACACCCCTACTAAGGTTTTGAAGAATATCACTCCAGAAGAAGCATGGAACTCAATTAAACCAGATGTAAGTCACTTGTGTGTTTTGGGAAGTGAAGCATGGGCCCATATTCCAGATGAGAAACATAAAGCTTTAGAACCTAAGAGTGAAAAATGTATTTTTGTTGGATATTTTGAAGATGTTAAAGGATATAGACTTATTCCACTTAAGTCTAAAAATGTTATCATTAGAAGAGATGTAGAGTTTGTTGAAAATATATCGGCCTATGAGCCTAGTTCAGCATATGTGCCACCTCTCTCTATCCCTTCTACTTCTGAAAATATTTCTTCTTTAGATGATGATAATAAGGATGAAAATCCTTCCCCACCTTCTCAGGATCCTCCTTCAGCGCCTCATCTTCCAAAATGGGTCTGTGCTACTCGGGATGCAATAGGTGCTCTTGCAAGTGATCCTCCAGATCAACGACCTACACATTCTCAATTCGATATAGCCTCTTCTTTACTGGATCAAGCTTCAGCGAATTGTGATCCTGAAACCTTTGTAGAAGCTTCAAGCCATCTTGATTGGGACGCAGTTATGAATGAATAATATCGTTCATTATTGGAAAATGATACATGGGATTTTGTTCCTCTTCCAAAGGGATGAAAACTTGTTAGATGAAAATTGGTTTACAGAGCCAAGTATGGACCAGATGGAAAAGTTGATAAACATAAAGCTCACCTTGTTGCTAAGGGTTTTTCACAAGTTGAAGGCATTGAATATACTGAAACCTTCTACCCTGTTTCCAAACTGAACTCTATCCTCCTTGTTCTTTCCCTTGTTGCCTCCTTCAAATGGGAAGTCCATTAGATGGATGTTAAATCTGCCTTTTCGCATGGGGACTTACATGAAGAAATATATATGGAACAACCTCCTGGCTTTATACAACCAGAATCCAACTTTGTATGTCGGCTTAAGAAATCACTTTATGGTCTCAAGCAAGCCCCTTGGGCTTGGTATGTTGAAATGGATAGCTTTCTTTTAGATATAGGCTTTTCTAGGTGTCATTCTGACAATACTGTCTACACCAAGAACGTGGGTAAGTCTCATATCATTCTTGTTATTTATGTTGATGATATTATCCTTACTGGTAGTGATCCCAACCTTATAAACCATGTGAAGTATAGCCTTAAAAATAAGTGTGAAATGATAGACTTAGGACACTTGCATTATTTTCTTGGTCTTCAAGTCTTGCAATCCAAGGAAGGTATTTCCCTTTCCCAGTCCAAGTAAGCATGTGATCTTCTAAGCCACTTTCACATGGAAGACTGTAAGTCAGTCCCTTCTCCCTTTTATTTTGGAGCCAAACTTTCAGTCACTTGTACTTCCCATGAAGTTGATGCTACCTTATATCGTCAGCTTGTAGGAAAAATTTTGTATTTTACCCATACTCGTCCTAATTTGTCCTTTTCTATTGGCCTTATTTCTCAGTTTATGGAAAACCCACATGAAAGTCATTAGAAAGCAACTACAAGAATACTTCGTTATGTTCGAGGTACAGTTCAGTTTGGGATTCATTATAGTGCAGAAACATCTCCTCTATTGGTTGGTTTCACTGATTCCGATTGGGCTAGTGACCTTGATGATCGGAAGTCTACTGCAAGTTATGTCTTCACTCTTGGTTCTAGACCTATTACATGAGATTGCAAGAAACAAAGTGCCATTTCTCTTTCTTTAGCAGAAGCAAAGTATCGTGGCGTTGTAGAAGCTAGTAAGGAAGCCATGTGGCTTCATCAAATCCTGTCAAGGTTTGGCTTTCAGCAGCAGCATCCGACTACACTTTGGTGCGATAATCAAAGTATCATTCAACTATGCAAAGATCCAGTCCAACGTCAGTGTAGCAAACACATTGAATTACACATGCACTTCATCGGAAAGCTCATTCATGACCATGTTCTTGAAGTGCAATATTGTTCAACTAATGATCAAATTGCATACATCTTTACAAAGGCTCTCACAAAGGCAAATTTTACTAAATTTTGATTTATGGTTGGAGTTAAGGAAGTTTTCACTAAGGGGGGATATTTTCTAATGCCTCCTTCTTTCTCCTATGGTTTCATATTTGTACATTCTTCAATCCTATCCCAAGTTGTTCTTAAGGGGGGATGTTAGGATATTCTGACACACAGGTAATAGTTAAGTATAATTTGGTCTAGCGTAGAGTTAGGTAAAGTGTGTTTCTTTACTATGTACATTTGTAACTTACAATCCGATGGTCATGATATGTTCTAGACATGAAGTGATCTGATGGTTCATTCTTTCCTTGGTATTACCGGATCTGTGGCTTAACACTCGATTGGTCCATGATCTTTGTTTAAAGAGCATGGAGGGTCATTTGTAGGGTAACAATTCATGAGAGAAGCTTATGTAAATTTTCATTCTTTTATTAATAAATTGCCTAAACTAGCCATGTTGGCTTAGGTCATGGACTGTTTCCTTCTTTGAGGGTTTTAACCACGTCAAGAATACTGGTGTATTGATCTATGATCTGTTTGTGAGCGGTGTCCTTTGGTGTTTTATCTAAGGAACTTACCCTGTAAATTCCTACACCACAATCATACGATTCTTCCTTTTCGCAACACCATTATGCTCAAGAGTGTATGGTGTTGTGGTCTCCCTCTTAATGCCAGCCTCTTTGCAAAATCCATGGAACTCATTGGATTCATACTCGGTCCCATTATCAGTCCTTAAGATCTTGATCCTCTTCTCGGTTTGATTCTCGATCAAGGCTTTGGAGTGATGGAACCAGGAGAACACTTCATCCTTCTTTTTCAAGAAGTATATCTAATTCTTGTGAGAATAGTCATCTGTAAAATTGAGATAATATAAATATCCTTCCAAAGATTTCATGGGCATTATACCAGATATGTCGGAATGAATTAACTGCAAAATATCATAGCTCTTGCTATGGCTTGAGGGGAATGTTCCCCTTTTGAGCTTTCCTTCAGCACATCCTAGACATACACCTTCATGCTCTATTTTGAACTCAAGCATCCCTATCACCATTTGTCTCACATCGAGTAGAGCCTTGCAATGAAGGTGGGAAAACCTCCAGTGCCATAGTTTAGACTGAAGAGATGTGTTGCAAGACATGAATCCCAATGGAATTCCTCCAAATTAATATAAAGAGTCAACTCAAAACCTAAGAGTGAAAGAAACTTTAAAATTCTTTTTCCACACACGTACCTTGCCATCGATGAAGGCCACCTTGTAGCGTTTGTCTTCCATTGCCAAAATGGACACCGGATTCTTCTTGAGATCAAGTACATATAGGACTTCTTACAAATGATTTGTGTTACCCTGATATAATTGAAGAGTAACATTCCGTATACCCTTACGGGATAGGTGGAATTGTCTCCGAGAATAAACTTCAAGTTTGTCTACTTCTCTATCAGATTAGAGAGAGGTTCCTTGTAACCAGTGAAGTGCCTTGATGCACCACTAGCAATAAGATAATTTCCCAAAGAGTCTAGATGAGGGGTAGTGGAGAGGGCTGATATTAGATAATATTGATCTTTCTCATTGTTAAAAATATTCGATTCATACCTAGAGTTCCTTGCTTTCTTGGAGGATTGACCACTTCCTTGATTTCTAGCATTCTTCTTTCCTTTGCCATTGAACCTGCCATTCCTTTGATTGTGGTTGAAGTTGCCCCAGGAGTGATTTTGATCATCATCATGAGATGTGTCCTTCCTATTTGGACACTCCATCGCATAGTGGCCAAATTTATTGCAAGTGAAGCATCTTCCCTTCCTTCCACCCTTTCGATCTGGCCTTTCCTTTGAATTTAGACCCAGAATTATTTCTCATTTTAGCTTGAGAGGAGAAAGAAGTAGGGTTTCCTCGTGTTTAGTCAATTTAGTGTATCTAAATTGCTGTATTAATTGTCACCCGGGGCTCGTAAGCTGATGAGTGTGGTGCACTATATTGCTTAGTTAACCTCTTTCTTACTTCGTTGTTTTATAGGTTATAATGTTCAACTCTTCCTAACCTTCTGCTTTCGACATATAGTACTATGTTTAAGCACGATTAAGAATAAGTCCAAAAAGTAATCAAGCTCTAAGGTGACAAGTAGGAAAAACCACTTTAAAGACCAGTTATAATGTTCAACTCTTCCTAACTCCCTGCTTCTACTGCGTATTTGCATAAAACACGATTAGGAAGTAGTTAGAAATAAGTCTAGAAAATAATCAAACTTTAAACTTGCAACGAAAGAGCTTGAGAGAAATAACTTGAAATGAAATTGAAAGCAAAGAAATTGAAATGACTTGAAAGTAAATGACCACAATCAAATGGCATTAGTCTCTATTCATATTGCTGCAAATAAAAGAAAATAAGAAAATCACTTCAAGGATTGATGTTAGTGA
>APFE030682407.1:0-13034 GCA_000404065.3 Pinus taeda
ATATATATATATGGGAGTTCAAACAATGAGAATATATATATATAATGATGAAGAAGTGTAGGCACTTATTCGAAAGTTTCTAGTACATCTGATACATTTAGCTAGAAAAATGATTCGTTATGGTACAAATATCACTTATACCTCTGTAAGAATTCACAACTCAAACAAAAGATTCTTATGGAATTGCACACTTATCCCTTAGGAGGCACTCACTGATGGCCTCCCGCCTTTCCCAATGCAACCTTAAGTGACAAGACTTGGTGCCTTTAATATGTCAGTCGTTTGACTTTAATGCTAGGTACGTTCTCCTGAGATTTTCTTGGGGTATTTACTGGTAGCACCGGTTAGGGTTTCCACCTGCCGGTTACCCTAATACGGTCATTCGCCTTTTGTCAACCCCTGACCCGCTCGATTTCCATTTTCACTTTTTCGCTGTGCCGAACTTTGGCTCTGCTCTGTGGGGTTTTTCACGCCTCCGCCGTTCTGGTTCCAACACTGGTTCTATGGATATTTTTGATCCTTTGCCGCTCTGGAGATAGGGTTACAACGAACTATAGAGGCACCGTCCGCTCGCACACTAATAATCTTTCGACTTGTTGTTTACTTGGTAGACTCTGTCATTTTAATGTTGCTTCTTGTTGATTAATTGGTGAGTTTGTTTCGTGACAGGGTCCCTGCCAGTCTCGTGCGCTTCAGCTCTGCTACTAAGGTAAATTGTGGTTCTTTTCTAAACTTATTTGCCACTTATCCTTCCGACCCTAACGCCCTCGCTCCTGGTCTTTCAGGGGTATAGTGATTATTTTGTTTTTCGATGCTGCCTCCTCAACTCCAGGTGAGGTTCTGTGTTTCAGAACTCGTTCATTTGTTGTTTTTATTGGTTTTTTTGTGACTGTAAATAGTATTAATCTTCCCCCATTCCGTTTGCAGGTTGCTCAAGGTAGCTGGTCTCCGTGGCTTGACGCTCTCTGCGGTCTCTGGAAATTGTTCGAACTCTCCCAGCCCTTTTCTATGGGTAGGGTCTTTCCATATTAGCTTGACTGTAACTCTGTAGAGGCTCTGAGGCTTAGTTTTTTTAATAGTTTATCACCTGAGCAGTGAATAAAAGTCCTTTGCTCGACTGTGTAACTATTTTGTTGTTCTGTACCTTTGACTTCGTTATCGAAACGCTCGTTTGGTATTTCTGGTGTATGGTTATTTGAAACCCTTTCTCTATAATGTTGGTCGTTGTGGTTATTTGAAACTCTTACTCTGTAATGTTGGTAGTTGGGTGCTCGAAACCCTCGACCTGTAAGGTTATTTGAAACCCTCGTTTCGTGTCGACTCTATTCGGATGTTTTCCCGTTGTTTAACTCCTCAATTCTGCTTAATGGTATCGTTCTGTTGGTTGGAAATTCTGTTTTGAAGCTCTGTTTTGAATGAGCTTTTCTAATGGAGCGTGAGACGCTCAGGACTATAGTTTACTTTGATTATGATAATTAATAAAATGATACAATTTTGTTTTGGGTTTTCCACTCCAGCATTTAGTTTAATCGTAAATAATATGAGGGTTTGTATGGTGTTACCTGACTGGTAGTCTGCGTTTGCAAATTCTCGTTTTCCTTATTCTGGAAATGCTCTTCGCGGCAAAGCCCTACTTTTCCTGTGAACACTTGCTGTCTCCGTTATTTCAACTTAATTAGTTAGACAAAATACATATAATGATGCATGAAATTAATTGGTACAGTGGTGATTCAATTGATCAAAAATCTATTTCTGTTCCAAATGACTGTATATTCTTCTTCTCTGTCTCGAGGAATCTTTACACTGTTGAGCTTTTCCCTTTTTAATATCTCGGAGGCACAACTATTCTGTTGTTCAGGTTGAACTGCCCCAACCGAATTGGGTAACTATCCCCCAGTTTCTTTTACAAGGCTGTTGGTTACCATTAACTGTTCCTAACTAACACAATTCATAAAAATGCTAATTTACTATTAACCTATTTTACTGTTACTAGTTCCTAATTAAAAAGAAACAGTTCACAATTGTAATTGTCGTGGTCCTAACGATCTTCTAAAAAATAAAACGAATAATAAAAGAAAAGTAAAATAACTCACAAGTCTATAGTTCACAATTGTAATTGTCATGGTCCTAACGATCTTCTGAAAAATAAAACGAATAATAAAAGAAAAGTAAAATAACTGACAAGTCTAACACCTGTCCAGCTATGCATGTATGATTGTTTGTGCTTGTCTCTCCATGAGATCATCAACCACCTTCTGTCTCCTCGGAGCTGGATGCTCCTGCATCAGGCTCCCGGGGTGGCAAAAAGTCATGGCTCCGTTCCATGAGGTCGTCGACAGAATAGCCTGCTTTCTGTATCTACGTTGCGTTAAGCCACGAACTGTCCTCTATCGGATGGTTCTTCCATTTGACCAAATACCGCAAATACTCCTTCCTGCGTGTGCGCTTAGCTACCTGTGTGTCTAGAATCCCTTCGATCTCAAGGGGTGGTGCCATTGGCATCTGTCTCATCCATGAACCTCCTTCACAATTGGTGTCCCGCGGTGGCTTTGCTGTTGTATTATCTGCTGAATCAGTGACATAAGGAAATAGATCTGCCATGTTAAAAATAGGGGAAATACTGATCCCTGGTGGCAACTGTAGTTCATAGGCGTTTGCAGAAAATTTGCGAATGATTTTACAGGGCCCGATTTTCTTAAATTTTAGCTTGTTGTACTCTCGTTTTGGAAATCGTTCCTTATGTAAGTACGCAAGGACTTCATCTCCTACGTTGAACTGAACTTCCCGACGCTTTGTATCAGCTCGTTGTTTATACCTCTGATTGTTGTCCTGTAATTTCAGTTTGACCTGTTCATGTAAGTTACTCATTGCTTGGGCGAAATCTTCCCCATCAGCGATTCGTTTCTCAAGTTTCCCCAAATCTCGTAATTCATGCACTCCTCGCGGATGGATGCCGTACAAAATCATGAATGGACTGTATCCTGTGCTGCGATTAAGGGAATCGTTGTATGCGAATTCCGCCTAAGCAAGTACACGGTCCCAAGTCTGGGAGTTTTCACCTGTTAAACTTCGAAGTAAGTTTCCCAAACTTTGGTTTACTACCTCCGTCTGACCATCCGTTTGTGGATGATAAGCGGAGCTGAACTGCAACTGGGTATTCAACTTTTTCCACAGATTTCTCCAAAAGTGACCAGTGAACTTTACATCTCTGTCAGAGATAATGGATCTTGGAAGTCCATGCAACCGCACGATCTTAGTAAAGAAAAGATGTGCTATATAAGTAGCATCGCTGGTTTTCCTGCATGGTACAAAGTGTGCCATTTTTGAAAATCGGTCTACCATAACCATTACTGAATCAAAACCTCGTTGTGTCTTTGGCAAACCCAGTACAAAATCCATACTAACTGAATCCCATGGTCGGCAAGGGATGGGTAATGGCATATAAAGTCTAGTGTTCTAACTGTGACCCTTTTCCAGTTGACAAATTTTACATCTACTCACGTACCTCTGCACATCCCGCTGCAACTTTGGCCAGAAATAAAAATGTTGTACCTGAGCAATCGTTTTGTCAATACCGAAATGTCCAGCCAGACCCCCACTGTGTTTTTCCTGCATAATGTTTTCCCACATAGAACATTTGGGAATACACAACTGTCCTCCCTTAAACAACAATCCTTCCTGTAGATTATAGTCTAACCACATGCTGTTATTTCGTAACAGTGCATTTTGGCAAGCCTCATAGGCCTCCTTAAACTCAGTATTGGTCGGATACAGTTCTTTTAAATGTTAAAAGCCTAAAATCTGCATCGTGCTCTCCTGTAGAAGCAACGTTCTTCTACTCAGTGCATCTGCCACCTTATTTGATTGCCCACTAATGTGTTTTAGTACAAATGTAAAATTTTGCAAGTACTCAACCCAAGCTGCATGCTTATGGTTCAATTTATGCTGCTGCATAATGTACTGCAATGCAGAGTTATCAGTGAATAAAACAAATTCGTTACCTAACAGATAATGTCGCCAATGTTTCAAAGCTTGCACAATGGCGTAAAACTCCTTGTCGTAGGTTGAGTATTTTTGCCTTCTCTCATTTAGCTTTTCACAGAAATAAGCAACCGGTCTGTCCTCCTAACTAAGGACTGCCCCAATGGCCGTACCACTGGCATCGCAACGAACTTGAAAAAGTTTGTTGAAATTAGGTAGTCTTAATATTGGTCTTTCAGTAATATTCTTTTTCAAAATCTGAAAACTATTTTCTGCTGCTTCAGTCTAGTGAAATGGTTGATTCATCTTCTTGATCGTATCCAACATCGGTGCACAAATCTCGCTGAAATTTCTGATAAACTTCCTGTAAAAACTGGCTAGTCCGTGGAAACTTCGAACTTCAAATAAACTTCTCGGAGAAGGCCAGCTAACTATAGCTGTCACCTTTTCTGGGTCCATTTTTAGTTCATTTTCTGCAATGACAAAGCCCAGATACACTAATTCTCGCTGAAAAAAGGTACACTTTTTCAGATTAATTAGCAGCTTGTTCTGCTGCAACTTCCTCAATACACTCTGCAAATGTCTGAAATGTTCCTCCTTAGTCTTGCTAAAAATCAAAATATCATCCAGGTAAACTATTACGAACTTACCATTAAATTCCTTCAGCACTTCATTCATCAGGCGCATGAACGTGCTGGGAGCATTGCTCAAACCAAATGGCATCACCAGCCACTCATATAAGCCTTCATTCGTCTTGAAAGCTATCTTCCATTCACCTCCTTCCCGAATTCGGATCTGGTGATATCCACTTTTCAAGTCAATCTTCGAAAAATAAGCCGCCCCACTCAAACAATCCATCATATCCTCCATTCTCGGTAAGGGAAACCTGTACCTAATAGTAATTTTGTTAATAGCCCTGGAATCTGTACACATTCTCCACTCTCCTCCTTTCTTTGGAGCCAAAACAGTTGGTACTGCGCATGGGCTCATGCTTTCTCGAATCAAACCTTTGTCCAATAACTCCTGAACCTGTTTCCTGATTTCTTCATGGTCTTTAGGACTCATGAAATAAGCTGCTTTATTTGGCAGGCTTGCTCCTGGTATAAAGTCAATACAGTGACTAATACCTCTCCTTGGTGGAAATTCATCTGGAAGATCATCTACCACAATGTCCCCAAAGTCCTGCAACAACTTCTGAACTTCTTCGAGCAAATTTGAAATCTGTGTATGAAGTACCACTGCCTTTGGTCTCCTTATGACAACAAAATTTATTTCGTTGTCGTCAATCTGTTTTATAAACTCCTTTCCGCCTAACAGTAGTGCTTTCACCCCACTGGCTTCTACTGTATTTTCCTCCTTGATGGGTACAAGCGTATGCTTGATCCCATCCTTAACAAACTTATAGCAGTTGGTTTTCCGTCATGAACTGTACTGCTATCAAACTGCCAAGGTCATCCCAACAGTAGGTGATAGACATCCATTGGCATGACATCGCAAAAGATCTTATCTTTGTACCTACCGATCTGAAACTCCACCTCACACTGTTCGTCAACTAACAATTGATGTCCTTTCTGTAGCCATGACACTTTGTAGGGAGTAGGATGCTTCAGTTTCTTCAATCCCAGCTTTTCTACCATTTCCACAGCTACTAAATTGTCGGTACTCCCACTGTCAATGATCAATTTACAACACTTACCCTGTGATTTACAGACAATGCGGAACAAAGCCTTTCGCTAATCCGGTTCTGCAACCTCTTTTGCTAGTTTTAACAGCACTTTATTCAACACCAAAGCTTCACCTGTCTCCGGTGTGTTTTATGCTTCTTGAGGTGTCTCCTCAACATCCTCCGGCTGAGCCACATAAGTTCCTCTCCCACCTGCTGGTTCACCTTCAGGACAGTCATATGACTTGTGTCCCAATTTGTGACAACGATAGCACTGGACAGTTCCCCTGCCCCGACCAAATCCTCGCCCTCGCTAAGCTGGTTGTCCTTCTCTAGTGCTATTGTCCTTCTCTGTTGTGCCAGCAGACTTGGAACTGCTGCCTTCCTCATTTGAACCTGTACTTCTACCTCTGCCAAAAACCTTGCCTTTTCCCCTTCCAGTTCCACCTCTCTTGGTGTTCTGCTTCCGGTTAATTTTCTCCTCTGCCTTCAGTGCAAACTGGTAGGCTTCATCCAACATTTGAGGTGAGAGGATACCGATTTCATCCAGAATCTCCCCCCTCAAGCCATTCACAAATCTGGCTGTTTTTTCTGGGGTATCTTCCACATACCCTGCTCGTAAATTTAACTTATAAAATTCCTCTGTAAATTCCTTAACAGTCATTCATCTTTGCTTCAAGTTCTGCACCTGTCTATACAACATGATCTGGTAATCTTTTGGCAGAAACTTTTCTTTCAGTTTTGCCTCCATTCTGGCCCACTTTTTTATAGGCTTCTTGTGTAGCCTCTTCCTCTCCGCCTGAATGCTATCCCACCACAAGGGCACATGTCCTTTCAGTTTGGTGGCGGTGAACTTCACTTGTTTGTCCTCACCGGTTTCCTCAAACTCAAAATATTTATTTACTTCACTCAGCCAATCTAGTAACACATCTACAGACAAACTCCCGTCATAAGTGGGTAACTCATGCCTTAGCTTATGACTGGACAGCAAAACTGACTTTAACAATCGAAGTTTCGGTGTCACCCCTTCAAACTCGTCCTCTGGTTCAGCTACTTCTTCATCACTTTCATCTGCTGGGTCTCTCCTTCCCCCAGCCTCCACCACTGTCAATCCTTCATGCAAAATGCGAATCTCCTCTCAAAGTCCCTCATCTGCTATCCTACGGACTACTCGTCCCCTTCCTCTTCCTCTTCCTCTTCCTCTTCCTCTTCCTTCAACTTCCACTTGTTCCATTTATTCCAATTCAAGAAACTAGCTCTGATACCACTTTTGATGGCCTCCCGCCTTTCCCAATGCAACCTTATGTGACAAGACTTGGCACCTTTAATATGTCAGTCGTTTGACTTTAATGCTGGGTACGTTCTCCTGAGATTTTCTTGGGGTATTTACTGGTAGCACCGGTTAGGGTTTCCACCTGTCGGTTACCCTCATACGGTCATTCGCCTTTTGTCAACCCCTGACACGCTCGATTGCCATTTTCACTTTTTCGCTGTGCCGAACTTTGGCTCTACTCTGTGGGGTTTTTCACGCCTCCGCCGTTCTGGTTCCAACACTGGTTCTATGGATATTTTTTATCCTCTGCCGCTCTGGAGGTAGGGTTACAACGAACTATAGAGGCACCGTCCGCTCGCACAGTAATAATCTTTCGGCTTGTTGTTTACTTGGTAGACTCTGTCATTTTAATGTTGCTTCTTGTTGATTAATTGGTGAGTTTATTTCCTGACAGGGTCCCTGCCAGTCTCCTGCACTTCAGCTCTGCTACTAAGGTAAATTTTGGTTCTTTGCTAAACTTATTTGCCACTTATCCTTCTGACCCTAGCGCCCTCGCTCCTGGTCTTTCAGGGGTATAGTGATTATTTCGTTTTTCGATGCTACCTCCTCAACTCTAGGTGAGGTTCTGTGTTTCAGAACTCGTTCGTTTGTTGTTTTTATAGGTTGTTTTGTGACTGTAAATAGTATTAATCTACCCCCATTTCGTTTGCAGGTTACTTGAGGTAACTGGTCTCTGTGGCTTGACGCTCTCTGTGGTCTCTGGCAATTGTTTGAACTCTCCCAGCCCTTTTCTACGGGTAGGTTCTTTCCATATTAGCTTGACTGTAACTCTGTAGAGGCTCTGAGGCTTAGTTTTTTTAATAGTTTGTCACATGAGCGGTGAATAAAAGTCCTTCGATTGACTGTGTAACTATTTTGTTGTTCTGTACCTTTGACTTCGTTATCGAAACGCTCGTTTGGTATTTCTAGTGTATGGTTATTTGAAACCCTTGATCTGTAATGTTGGTCGTTGTGGTTATTTGAAACTCTTACTCTGTAATGTTAGTAGTTGGGTGCTCGAAACCCTCGACCTGTAAGGTTATTTGAAACCCTCGTTCTACGCCGACTCTGTTCGGATGTTTTCCCGTTGTTTAACTCCTCAATTCTGCTTAATGGTATCGTTCTGTTGGTTGGAAATTCTGTTTTGAAGCTCTGTTTTGAATGAGCTTTTCTAATGGAGCGTGAGACGCTCAGGACTATAGTTTACTTTGATTATGATAATTAATAAAATGATACAATTTTGTTTTGGGTTTTCCACTCCAGCATTTAGTTTAATCGTAAATAATATGAGGGTTTGTATGGTGTTACCTGACTGGTAGTCTGCGTTTGCAAATTCTCGTTTTCCTTATTATGGAAATGCTCTTCACGGCAGTGCCCTACTTTTCCTATGAACACTTGTTGTCTTCGTTATTTCAACTTAATTAGTTACACAGAATACATATAATGATGCATGAAATTAATTGGTACAGTGGTGATTCAATTGATCAAAAGTCTATTTCTATTTCAAATGACTGTATATCCTTCTTCTCTGTCTTGAGGAATCTTTACACTGTTTAGCTTTTCCCTTTTTAATCTCTCAGAGGCACAACTGTTCTGCTGTTCAGGTTGAACTGCCCCAACCGAATTGGGTAACTGTCCCCTAGTTTCTTTTACAAGGCTGTTGGTTACCATTAACTGTTCCTAACTAACACAATTCATAAAAATGCTAATTTACTGTTAACCTATTTTACTGTTACTAGTTCCTAATTAAAAAGAAACAGTTCACAATTGTAATTGTCATGGTCCTAACGACCTTCTGAAAAATAAAACGAATAATAAAAGAAAAGTAAAATAACTAACAAGTCTAACACATGTCCAGCTATGCATGTATGATTGTTTGTGCTTGTCTCTCCATGAGATCGTCAACCACCTTCTGTCTCCTCGGAGTTGGATGCTCCGGCATCACTCAGGGTTTTTAAAAACTTACCACATGGTTATAAAGGAATCTTTTTGGGATGGCCTTAAATCGGATATTCAAAACTTTGTGGCAGAATGTTTGGATTTCCAACAAAATAAAGTTGAAACAATTAAAATTTTGGGTTTATTATAACCTTTATCCATTCCAAGCCAACATTGGGAGGAGGTTTCAATGGATTTTATCACTGGTTTACCCAAGTCTGAGGGAAAGAGTGTCATCATGGTGGTAGTTGACAGACTTACCAATTATGCACACTTTTGTGCATTATCACATCCATTTAAAGCCAGTATAGTTTCTACTGCATTTATGGAAACAATTCAAAAGCTATATGGAAGCCTAAAGATTATTGTAAGTGACAGAGATCCCATTTTCACTGGAAATTTTTGGACAGAATTATTTTCTTGTCTTAGTACTCAGTTAGCTCATAGATCATCTTATCATCCTCAATCTGATGGGAAAACTGAGATATTAAACAAATATTTGGAAGGATATCTTCGTTTCTTTGTATATGATAAACAGACACAATGGGTCAAATGGTTGCCTCTGGCTAAATGGTGGTATAACACTTCCTTCCATACATAAAAAAAAATGACCCCTTTTATGGCACTTTATGGATATCAGCCACCATCCATCACATCATATTTAAGAGAAAATTGTAAGGTTCAAGCAATGGAACATCACATCGAACATCAACAACAAGTCCTCCAACTCTCAAAGGATAACCTAATGTTGGCATAGAATAGAATGAAACAACAGGCAGATCAACATCACAACGAAAGAGGTTTTGATGTAGGTGATTGGGTATTCCTACGGCTACAACCATATTAACAAATGTCCCTCAAGCAAGCTAAGAAGGATAATAAATTATTACCAAATTATTATGGTCTGTAGAAGGTTTTGCAAAAGATTGGTACTATGGCATACAAATTGGAGCTTCCTGCAGCATCTCGAGTGCATCCAGTTTTCCATGTTTCATGTTTAAAGAAGGTTATAGGCAACAAGCTCCCAGTTCAAACAATATTGCCAGAACTTGACGAGGATGGAAAAATTATATTGGAACCGGAAGCAATCACAGAAGCAAGAACTCGACAGCTAATAAATCGAACAATTTCAGAGTATCTCATCAAGTGGAAGAACTTATTTATTGAAGATTCCACATGGGAGGATGAGAATTTTATACAGAAGCATCCAGAACTACTCAAGCGTTGAGGACAACACGTTTTTGAAGGAGAGGGGCATGTTAGGTCCCTATAATACTAGTGATTACCCCATTAATATTGTAGTTATATCCCTTATTAATATTGTTGTGCCCGTATTGTCCCTATATTTTTATTATTGTGCCCCATAGAATCCCTCTATTATTAATTTTGTGGCTTTATATTGTTATTGTTAGGTCGGCTGGGTTATATTGTGACTCCTTAGACTCCTATATATCGAAAGGAGGTTTCTTCATTTGAATCATCCAAGAATTGTTCATTTATGTAATGTAAAAGAGGTTGCCCCCTCGAAGGGGATGAATTCTAAGGTATTGATCTATCTTTTCTATCTTTTTTTTGAGTTGGTTTCATAACATTCTACCTACCCATCTCCAATAAAATTATCACATGAGACAACTATAAAAGAAAAACTAGAGAATGCCAAAATAGATGCATTTTGTGCAAAACTAATGAAAAATCTATGGACCATCTGTTAGTTCATTGTCGCTTTTAAAAAAAAGTATGGAGTGGAGTTATCTAGTTCATATAAAACTTCTAAAAAACTAATGCATTTCTATATACAACGCCTTTGACATTTCTTGAAGAGAGATATTCTTCATTTCCAGTCTTGATCTCTCCAAATAGGATTCTAAGAGAACATATAATGTTTATATATCTGAAAATCAGAATTCTGATAATCTATTTTTGTATAATTCTTTCAAAGCAAATGCAAACCTAAATGATTTACTCTACTAATAATGAATCTAAATGCTTTTGTATAGGTATGTGTCATGAGTATCACTAGCGTTAATATCCTTACTTCTAATGCATAATATATGGAAGACAAAATAGAAGGAGAGATCATCAAATAAAATAGAAATATAAGAGCTAAGTATGAGAATATGTAGGAAAAAGGGTGCCTCCTCTAAGAGACGTAGAGGGTCCTTTTGGAAATTACAAGACAAAAAGACAGAACTAGAAGGATGGAATATATATCTATTAGGCTAGTTGGGCTTGGGGCCATTACAAGGCAAAAAGATAGAAAATAGTTTTATATAAATAGGTACCTATCAATATGCACATATAGAATGCGCCAAGCCACAAAAGTAAAATGATAAACTCCTCTCCCTCCCTACCTTAGAAGCTCTCCATCTTTCGGAGAATCATAAAAACCAGAGTTATAATCCCAACAGTAACTCAGAGGATTTCACTTAGGGATGACAATTGGCAAGAAATCATGGATGTCATGGAGATGCTTGTTTTTGTAAAGAAAGTTGCAACATGGCACAGGCCAAAAGGATATTTTACTACCCTTTAATTTCCATGTAGTCCACACCCATTTCATATGTTAGAAATGGTATGGTATGCTTAGATCCAAGAGATAATTAAAAATTTTAAGACAATTGTTTGGTAGCTGATTAATTTAGAGAAAATCAAGAAAGAGAAGGATAATGGTTAGATAAACAACTATATTAATCTTAGTGGCATGTTTACTTTACCCATCTCTACCAAGAAAATTATCCAATCCCTCAACCAAGTTGTCACATACTGAATTTTGTTTTCAATTCACTAATTACAGTTTCAATCACATTTCATTTGGATTTTAAGAATAGAATTACAATCTAAACCCCAATTCAAGAAACACTTCTACCTTTCACCGACGCCATAGCTTCGTCAAGGGTTCTTCAGGCTGGTACAATGCACCAAGTAAATAATTTCAAGGCCACAATTGTTTTTGTGGCTCATACATCCATCAACACTGTCATCAGCACAAAGCATCAACTCCCTCATTCACTTGCGTTAGAAATCATATATGCAACAACGCAAGTTCATTTTCTTTACGCATTAGATTTTCACATCAATAGCCATAGTTTTAATTGCAACACCAATTGACAAAATTCTTCTCCTCACTTTCATCGTCGCACCCTGGGTACGAGAACTAAAAATTTACACATTCATCCATGCCACAACCTCGGTATGAGCACCGAAAATTTGCATGTTACGAGCACGTGCAAAGGCTGATTCGCATAAGTAAATTCCACTAACTCCCTCTCTCCCGAATCCCTCCTCTCATAACATGAATATGCACATTTAGAGCCATCAACTCCCTCCCGCTCCCTGCTTTTACACTGACATGCCACTGACACATTCAACAGGAATTCAGGAACGAGAATTCACCAACTTTTATGTTGACACATTGAAAAGGAATTCAAGAAAAAGAATTGGAATCCCAATACTAGTTCAAGAACCTCACCTATGCTCCCACTCCTAGATTTTACGCCGACACACCATTGACACATTAAACTAACTAAAATTTTAAAAGGTTCGAAACTTAAATAGGCAGGTCATGAATCTGAGGGTGACATCACATAATCTTAAAAGATTTTATATATATAGATTTAACTAGAAGTATAATTTTTTCAATGGAATTTTTTTTATGAGCATATGTTATTTAAATATTTTGTATAGTTATATAAAAAAATTATTTTCAAATTTAAAAAAAATATTTAATTCTTATTTTTATGACAAATGGACAAAATTACACATCATATGGAGTTGTAGAATGACCCTCTAGACTCAGTAATATGAGAGCTGTATAAATAATGACATAGAAATCTTTTTACTCTTCAAATGTTTTATTAATCTAAAACAAATTTTTATATATAAAATGGCAGATGTATAAAGTATGAAATAAAGGAAGGAAATCCTTTTTCTATTGAAAATGTTTTTTATGAAGGTAAAACATTTTTTTTTTTATGAATGGGAAATAACTATATGACATTTTAATGTTATGATGTGTTTTTCGTATAATACATATTTAATTTTTAAAATTTAATTAATATTTCAGTGTATAATTTTTTGAAATTAATTATATTTAATTTTTAAATAATATTAATAAAATGTTGTTAATCAAGCTAATGTTAT
>APFE030682415.1:5916-44256 GCA_000404065.3 Pinus taeda
TCTCTCCTCACAAGTTTACAATGGAAGTCCTCATTCCAGCAGCATCTACCCTTTGGAATGTTCAGCTTTCAACCTCCCCTCCTCTGGTCCAAGGCCTGTATTTATAGTGTTCTTAGAGGAAGTTATTCAGTTCCAACATCAACGGGATACTCCCTCTTTTGGATGGGGTAGCTCCTCTCTTGATGGGATAAGTTCCTCTATCATAGGGATGCATGAACCATCTGGAGGCGCTCAATACACGTCAAAACTCTTCTAGAAGGCTCTAGAAGTGACCACAAGTAACTTTTTAAAGATGAAACTCGCGCCTTTTGACCTTTACAGGGGTACGCACCCATCCTTTGGCTTACAGAGCGTACAAGTACGCAGGTACAGTGTGTTTGGGATGCGTACACGCAGGCAAGGTAGAGAGAACCTGCGTACCCAGAGATAAACATGTTTTTAAGTGACTTTCTCTCTTTTTGAAGTTTGACATGAAGAGCAGAGGTATGAGGCTTGACAAGGAGGATGATATGACTAGTGATGAAGCCATATTAACTGCAGATAGTCATGGTGACAAATTTCAGTGTAACACCGCCCCCATGTGACCCCCTCGCTGCGCAATGAAGGGGGGGCTCCGCCCCCCCTCTAACCCCCCGGTTCACTACGTAGGTTAGTCGTGGAAAGAATATAACACAACCCAACAATATCAACACCCTTATGGCAACCAAACAACCTTCACCCTTGCATGTAGTCTAAATGTCACTACCTTTTCCTCCTACAAAATCTAGAGTCATTGCTACAAAGGAGATTCTATTTCCCTTCAACTCAAACTCAAGGCCGATGGAACAACAATTCAGTGGGAAGGCTAGGTTCATAAGACCTAGACCTTCCACTCATGCCCTCCTTGAATTTCTCATCCTACCACACTCACTTTCCCCCTCTGAACTAGAATATTTGTACAGAGTTGGGCTTTCAATTTGTCGCGTGAGAATTTCCTCCACCAACTCTAGCCATGAATGGAATATTGCTAACTCCACCTGAGATTTCATTGCACCATACCTCAACTTGTTGGTTAGACATATGCAAGCCATCAACCTAGTTGATTTGTTTAATCTCACACAAGGGGGGAAAGTAGGCACCTCTCTGCGTGTACTTTGGGTGCTAAGAGGTGGTGGCTTGTATTCCTCCCCTCTTTCACCGCTATTACCACAATTTTCACCCCCCATTGGGGATGCCTTGTCATGATTTATGATTTCCTCAATAAAGGAATCCCATTATACCCAACAACCATGTGACCAAATGTTAGTTATGTGAAGTTTTGGATTGTGGCAACTTAGATTGGCCAACATGTTCGCAAGCTTGTTATCGATTTTATGAACGTGAGTGGATATTATAATTGGGAGATGTTGGAGATGTTTGTTAATTCTAGACATAATATTCCCCAATCTCTAATTTTGGAGACTTGATCAATGGGAGCCCCAATGATGAGCGTGCAGATGGTATCAATTCCCAACCTTCCCCTAAACTACGTGTTTATGGTATCCTCTTTGACATTGTGATTTTCAGTCTAGCCTCAAGAGCAGATAATTTTTCTACATTGTTGTTGTTGTATCCCATGCTTCCTATATATAAATAGATGAAATTTCCATCTGCAATTCTAGAACTTCCTTCAAATCCTAGAATTCCTAGATTTCCTTTCCAGGCATCGTTAATGTTTAGCTAGATGAAGCCTTGAGGAGGTGGCAAGAAATACTCTGGAGGTTTGGCATATTAGACTAGCACACACTGGGAGGGGGATTAATAGGATCTTGAAATGCCTATAGAGGCTAGGATTCTTTGTTCCTCTGAATTTTCCTCCTAATATTGTGCATCCCATTTTCTTATTCCATTGGATTGTCTAAGGTAACAGAGTATCTTTTCCCATAATATATCTGGCAATGAGGAAGTATTATTGAAAATTTATTTTCATGCATTTCACTCTTTCCAAGAAACCCAACTGTTGTAGTGGCTACAACCACCCTCGAAATTTTTTCCTTAGCTTCATTTGGAGCCTCCCTACCAACATTCCTCAACAGCATGTCTTACCTTGTCAAGTATGTAAGCTTCAATGATTTTCTAGCAAATTTCCAGCCTATGCATGAGAGCTTGTTGCATCCACCTCATAGGTTGTGTCTCCGGAATTGGTCCAGTTGTAGGTTGAATAGCTCCCTAAAGAAATTTTGCAATTCTAGAGGGGAACTAGCCTTCCCTCCAAAAATTATGCAATTCTATCTAGCAGCCTGTTGGGCCCCAAAATTGCGCAAATCTTCCTATCAAACTTCACTGAAAAACTGCACAATTCCTCCCAGCAGGACTACTTAGCCCAAGAATTGTGAAATTTTGGGCAAAAGTCAGATGCTCAACCCAGAAGTTGCATAATCCTTTTGGGCAGTCAGCCCAGCTCCCTCCCAGAAATGCACATTTTTTCCCCTTAGCTGAGCAGGTTGTTGCATGTGCCATTGAGTTGACTGATTCCACTCGGGACCGGGAGAACTTGACTTGCATGCATGGGTTGCTTTTTCCTAGAATAGTAAAAGCTACATGAAAAAAAGCATCCCTAGATTTTAGGGAGTTATTTTTAGCAGCTAGAGGTTACATGCAAAGATCATTTTATAATCTTTCCTCCAAGTGTCACTTTTTCCTAGATTTGTGGCATGCACATCATGAGCCTCAAACTCATTTATTCGACGCTTCAAAGCTCACTTCTTCACATCGATCTTGGAGCTCTAACATCCCACAACACATCCAGGATTCTTTGACACATCCAGCTCAGGTATTCATGGGTAAATTGTCTTAACTTGTCTTTGGTAGATTTTCTGTCGCTTTTTGTGTTTTCACTTGTGTGAGTGTTGTTTGCTTGATTTTTGTGAATGATTGTTGTTGTTTACATGCATACTAGCTTGTACTAGCACGGTTTCAGTTTTCATTAGCATCTCACTGTAGTCGCATGCATGAAATTGTTTTTCACGAATAGTCATTGATTCGGCAACTCACTTCACCCACATGCATGTTGTTCAATTTTACGAATATTTCGTTCACCGTTTACATGCATGATCATTCACTCCTGCTTACACTCAGTATCTCCATGCATTCACAATCACATTTTCTTTCAGTTGCCCGTCAGCAGGTCTGGGCAACCTTGGCCCGGGCCCTGCCTCACCAAGATAGCATTGCGCAAACTTGAGAGGGAAGGATCTATCTTCCTCTCAAGAAATGCACATTTTTTCCTAGTGACTGTCCTCTAGTCTTGCATTGTGCAATTCTAAGGGACGGTGACTGCTGGCCCAGAAAATTGCGCAATGCAGCCACTAGGCCTGCAACCACTGCCAGCTGAAATTGCGCATTGCGCGGTTCCAACAACTAGTGAACCAGCCTGGATTGCACATTGTGCAATTCCAGTACCCAACCAGCCTCCCAAACAACCCAGACTACCTTTTGCGCAGTTCTGGCAGCCAATCTCCTAACCTCCCAAGAAAAATTGTGTAATCCTTTCGAGTCAATCCCTAGGTATGTTGCATTTCGTTCCTCAAGTTTTCTTTGGTTTTAGTTGACAGATTTCTTGCCATGCATGTCGCTATGTCTCTAGATTTAGCAGGTGTTCGTCTACCTCTTAGAATTTCAGGATCAATGGCCTCCAAGAGAGCAGGATCAAAGGACACTGGCAAAAGTGCAACTAGAGCAGCAGTTGAGAAAGTGTCTATAAGTCTACCGATCTATGAAGACACCAACCTGATTGTAGATAAGGACATCAAGCTGAAATGGCAAGAGTTCAATGATGCATTTGCAGGCACATTTGGGGAAGACCTCAAAAACTGTCAAGCCTTTGTGAACATCCACAATTCTAGCTTGTACCAGATTGCATGCAGGTATCATGTGCTCCCATGCATAGACATAATACATTGGATCGTCTCGCCTACTAATCCTGAGACGATGACATTAAGTTCTGTCAGCGGGACCGAGATTGCTACCTTCAAGGCACAGGATTATAAGCAGATGTATCATATGTCAAAGCCTGTAATCACTATGGAGACTCCCTTTAGCATACCCAACAATGCCAACTCTAGAGATATCTTGAAGGACTGGGTGAAGGAGCTAGCTAAATTCAGGATGACACCCAACCAGGTCTACAAGACGAAGATACTACGAAAGGCATATCAATACTTGGTCATCCTTGCATGTCGTCAGTATGGCCAAGAAAGCATGGAAACCTTCCCACAGATTTGGGTGATCACATTGGACCAACTGGCCAGAGAAGGCAAAGCATGTAATTGGTCCGACATGTTGGCTCACCAGCTAAAGGAACGGGTAACAAGGGCTCGACAGCTGCCCAAAGGAATGCAAGCAGGAATCTACATGTATGCTTACATCTTGGATGCAATTTGTGCCCATCAGGAGTTCTGGGGCTTGAAGTGGGCAAGGACACCAGCGGAGACCTTTGTGAACACTTATTGGAAGATGTTGTCTAAATGCAGCTTCAGAGGAGTTATCACACAGTTGTTCGATCATTTTTTCACCCCAGTTTACAAGATGATATTCGAATAGGATCCACCCTGCATGTTGAAGGTAGCAATGGAGGCAGTGATCAACATAGTTGATTGGTATGCCTCACCCTCGGGCACCTTCATACGAATGTACAGTGCGGAGAAGCCTCCGCGTGTTCTACCGAAGCTTTCCTTGGACAAGCTCGTCATGTAGGAAGTATCATATCACATCTCGAAAGGATTGAAAACTAGGATAAACCGGAAGAAGAAGGCACCTTGGCCCGCTCTTCCATTGTGATCAGGTTATACAAGATACGGAGTTTCAAGCATGTGGATGTTGAAGCAGAGCAGATGAAGAAATATCAATTCGACCTCCAAATTTACAAGCTATATGACTCGCATTGTCTTGTGAAATATCATTGCGCAAGAGTACAATTAAACTCGATCCATGGGGCATGTCATGGGGTGGAGGGAGACCCATGGAGATATTCTTACAACTCCTCCAGACTCAATGAACTGATCATCCTCGTTGTTGAATGGATAGCAAAGCAGTGTGAAATAGCATCCTGGAGAGCATGAGAAGCAGCATCAACAGCAGAGGTAAACATACCAATGAGCGACAAGGGAAAGAGGGAGATTGTCGACAACATGGAGGAAGAGAAAAGATACAAGTTCCGAGCATACCCATTTGTGCAAAAAGAAGCTTTGGCAACATAGGAAAAGAGGCAACGGTGGGACAAGATAAACACTCAAAGGCAGAGAGAGGAATAGAGAATGGAGGAAACATAGAAGGAGTTGCATGGGTTGAAGGAGAAACTTCGGAGGGAACAGGAGCTACGCAGACAGGAGAAGGAAGCGTAGCAGGAACAGGTACAACAGGGAGCGCAACTTGTACAGACAGATGAAACTGTGCCCATACAGGTAGTAGACTCATCAGAACAACTGGCATCAGGTAGACAAGGTGAACCATCGTAGGAGCAAGACTTCGCTCAGGAGATAGAGAAAGCACTTGAACTGATGGATACAGATATGGAGTAATAGGAGTTAGAGTAACACATCGGCCTCATGCCTCACTGCTAAGAGGTCGACCCACCAGCTTCACTGCATCCAGAAGAGGAGCAAGTAACAAGTGACCAAGGAGACACTGAGATCCTTGGAGATCGGCCGGAAGGAGAGATGCACAACATCTCATTCAACGATTCTCAACATAGAGTTGTGCAATCTCACAAAGTGTCAAATCCAAATGATCATACATCTCCTACGCAGTTTGAGGAATGATTGATCATGTTTGACATGTGCAAACATCCAGTAGCATTGGCCCATGCTACCAGAGCATATGTCGAAGCCACTAGCTTGAGTGTTCACTTCCTAATAGCTGAGAACGAGCGAATGGCTAAGGAGCTACAGAGAGCAAAGCAGGGAGGAGAATTGGTTACATCATCCACCCGAGCATAATTAAAGAAGGAAATACTGGATGAATTATTGTCCCTTGACATAGTCATGCGGCCATTGTATTCCAAGTTTGGAACTGTGCACAAGGAAGTTGTCCATCTCAACAGTTGGCAGCAACAATTTGCTAGAAGAGCACGTATCCTATTGAATGTGCATGCTGGTGTTGATTACATGCAAACATGGATGATGAGATACAAGGGAGCCCCACTTCACTTTTCTAAGATGATGAAGCTCAGAGCTATCGAGCTGAAGGCACGAATCCAGAGTCAGATCCAAAACTATGAAAATCTCTCGCAGCTCATCACTAGTCTATAGGCTTCCCATGCACGTGTATTCAAGAGTATGGATCTTTTTGTGTGCGCACATGCGATCCCATCTATTGTGACACTCACCCAGGCGAAGACAAAGGCACAGGTCTGACTAGAGCTTGACTCGTACTTTGACGAGTTGATGCATATAGCCACCAGCCCAGACTTGTTAATCAGTGCAGACACCATGCCCAAGTATGTTGTTGGTCCGACCGCACTCAAGACAATGATGTGCATGCTATCAGATAGGTTGGACAAAGGAGCTTGAGCAGTGTACCCAGATGTTATGGAGGAAAGATTTTTTTTCCAGAAAGATGTCACCTTAGAGTACACAGACACCATCATGGACTACCGAGCCTGGCATCAGTTCGCTACTGTTGACCAGCATGAGGATGTCAAAGAGTTGGTCTTCCAACAGTTGTCTGAGTCATAATGATGTATTGCATTGCTTTCTTAAGCCATTTTGTCTCACATGGGTACATGCGCATTGTAATGTAACATCTTATCAAGTGTAAGTTCAAGTGTCGATGGTTGGATGTAACAATCATAGAGTATATGAAGATTCATGAGGGTAGATGAACTAACAGAAAGGGGAATGTCAAGGGCCACCCCACCCTTTGCTATAAATAGTCCCTCATAACCCATTGTAAATGATTTTAGTCAACTAATCTTCTAATAGGAGTATCTTAGAGAAAGCTTAGACATTATTGTAATGAGCCTTGGCTTCTCTACTGCACAGAGCTAGTTTATCTCTTGGAGGAGCTAGTGGTTGTGGCTGTAACGTTCCACTATCAGAACTAGTGGTTGGACATGGATGTATTGTATGATTGGAACTTACACTTGTTAATATAACAGAGCCAACTCGTTTCATGCATATGTTGTATTATATTTCAGCTATCTTGAGTACTCTAAATGATATATGTATATGTTTTCTTATGCATGCATGTGTCGCTATTTCTGTATATGTATGTATGAATCTTTTTGAAATGTGTTGTTGGTTTAACCATCACTTTGGATTGCTTGCTAACTTTCCTTCCATGTTGAGATGCATATTTTCTCTTGTGTTCCCTTCTTAACTCTATTCTATCACAGGTTTCCAAGGGGTGCACTCACCTCACCTTCCATGTGTTAGAACCGCTCTTGCACCTACCTTGACAACCAAGAGGGACATCTTACATGCCTCTATGTGAAACTGCGGTGAAGGCATTACCATACGACCCACTGTTGGGACTCCTACACCAAACGGTCTGAGGTATAATTGGGACTTCTTATCGGGGAGATCCCCTCACATGTTGGTGGGTCCAGCACCATCAACATTTCTAGCGCTAGAAGGAGGGCCAGATGACAAGTTATGTCATCTCATCTTTTTTTGAACCTATGCATATCTATCATGGAGTCTTGCACTCTCAACCCTCCACGATGTTTTCCACATGCCAAATCCGTCACCATCTCGAGGGGGTTTTTTGATCTCTTTTCCACATACACGTATGATGGTGAAGGCGAAGTGGTCTGGCCTAAGTTCTTACATGACTTCCTTGCCATGCTTCACGAGGAAGATGGATGTTCTAATGAACAAGCCATTTTGTTGCTTGCATACACACTTCGCGAATCTCCACATCGTGGTTGTGCAGCCTATTGGCTGAGAGCATGCACTCACTTGAGCACTTCTGTGATCTCATTGAAGATACTTTCTATCATTTTGATCCAGAACATATTGACCAAAAAATGTTACAATAACGGAAGGCTCCGCATGAATCGCCTATGGATTTTTGGCGGCGCTTCCATAATTGAAGTTTTAAGCTTTGAAGAGCCAGATGAAATTTCCCTATCTTTAGGATAGATTCGAGTATTGTATTAATAAATCAGTCCATCCCAAGAAGAATTTTAAGCCCAAGCCTCGCTCAGCATACTTCACTGATGGAGTTGCGTAATCACAGATGGATACGGTCACTATCACAAGTGATTGTCCATCATCCCCTCATCAAACAGCTCCACCACTACAAAGTGATGTGGAAGAATAGGCACACACATCTCTTCAGCTGTCACATCCTCCCAACATCACTTCGCTTAATTTTTGCGCAGATTTGGTTATGAGTCCATCAAGTTATCATATGAATTTTGTATGGAAACCTCCATCTTCATACTTGGATGATCCTCCAGATGATATTGTCTTGTTTTCTTCCATTCTAGACTCTACACTTGTTGTGAACGAGGATCAAGCCATCGATGGAGTTGGTGTTGCATAACCAACATGCGCGGTCATTCATAAAGAGTATGACTGGGAGCTTGAGCATCAACACTCAGCAAAGCATGACTCCCCTCTATCTAAGCCTCCTTCATTATTTCCTGACATCTTTGGGGAACCTCCCATCCATGATTTCACATGTGTATCTTCATCCATGGATGCACCCATTGTTGATCACTTGCAGGACACACTAGATGTTAGTCCATTATCCAACAACAAAGAGGATAAATTATTCATTGAAAATTCACTTGACCTTTCATCTGCTTTTTCCAGAAACAAAGAGGATGAGTTTGTCCACTTCTCATCTACCCCTCTGTTTTATTTATCAAATCATGAGGATGCCGATGAAATCATTGATTTTTCTAATCGTGGCTATCATGACTTGTTTACTCCCATATTCAGTCATGATCATGATTTTATCGTAGTTGGTTTTTCGAATCCACCTGTTTATGATGATCTATCTAACGATGAACTTGAAACACATGAGATTGTCGAGGCACTTCAGCCCAAGCTGATGGTTATGCCAGGCCCTCATTGTCCTAAGGTTGGTTTCGCTTCCGAATAGGAAATTTTTGTATCACCTAAGACTCCTCATCACTCATCTGTATGCGTTGAAGATCAATCTCACATACAAATCATTCTTCCTCCACTCGAACTGCACAATCCCATCGCTCATGCATTGGAGGAATCTTACATTACAAGCACATGTGCACGATGAAAGTTGTTTTTGTTTCTTTCATTTGCTTTCATGTTGCAGTCAAGAGTGTGTGTATGCTTCACAACTACACGTAGTGTCGCACAGCACCGTGATAAATCCACAGACTGCTTGTCATGTACTTGCACTCACTTATGTCTCGTGGACACTTTGAAACATGGAGTGCGTTTGTCTTCATTTTTATATCTTTCTTGTTTACTAGTTCTCAAAACTAGGTTTCTTGTGAACCAAGCCTTTACCAACATGGGTCAACCAATGTGTTGGTGGCTGCATTGGAAATATCACTTCTCGTGATTAGGCCCATGCACCATTAGCTTAGGAGTAGGAGCAGTGTTTTCTTTCAGTTTGTTTGCTTGCATGCCTATTTGCTTTCTTGTTTTGCATGTTTGATTGTCTACTTGCTTGTTTTCTTACTCACTTTGCTTTCATATTTACTTATGCTTCTACTTTTCTTTGTTGTTTGTTTGTTTGTTTTTGTTCATAGGTTAGTTTCACATGAAACCGTGCTTGAATCTTGAAACAAGCTAGATAAAGTACAAAAGGCCTTGTGCAGCAATCACTACTTGGTTATCTGTCATCCCACCTCTGTGTGAAGAACTTGTTACTTTTGGTCCATGATACGTCGATGGAAAATACATACTGTTCAAAGTGAACCTTGGTGAAAACATAACACTTGTGTGCTAACCAGTGTCACCAACTCTAGTTGATTGTTTTTTGGTTAATCTTTGTCATCTCAATCAAGTAGAGTAAGGTGAGGGGGGGAACCTTAACAGGCACGTCAGAGGTATATAATAAACTACTTCTCTGAAGGAACAACCTCTTCTACTCTGAATAAGTCGGCATCCCTCTTATGCCTCTGAAATCAATAAGTGTTATGCACAGTTATGAAAATGAAAAGTGAAAAAATTCAAAAAAATGAAAAATGAATAAAGTGAAAGAAGAGAAAGGCCTCCTATGCAGAGAGGTGATGCAAGAAACTTTGCCAGGGTACTAACCAAGCTCGTTGGCAACGGAGTGATGCTTGTGTTCCTGCGTGACTCCGTCGGGGTACTGACCAGGCCTACTGGCAGTAGAGCAACACTAGAGATGAAACTAAGACTCTGATGATGATACTACTCGTGCTCCAATATACCCCTCAACCCCAATCGAAACAAATCTATTGACTTGGCTTGGAATGTGTGTCAATCAACCAAGATCTTGGCAGATGCTACATCTTACAATCAAGAAAGTGTGGAAACCAAGACGAACTGAGAACTAAACAATACTTCCCAAGGGGTTAGACTTGTTTTTCACGAACAAGGCCCAATTAGAGAGCTCGAGTTCTACCAATGTGTCACCAAGTTATGTAGTGGCTACAACCACCCTCCAAATTTTTTCCTTAGCTTTGTTTGGAGCCTCCCTACCAATCTTCCTCAACAGCATGTCTTGCCTTGTCAAGTACACAAGATTCAGTGATTTTCTAACAGACTACCAGCATGTGCATGAGAGTTTGTTGCATCCCCCTCACAGGTTGTTTCTTCGAACTTGGTCCAATTGCAGCTGAACAACTCCCCAATGAAATTGTGCAATTCCGGAGGGGAACCAGCCTTCCCTAGATAAATTGTGCAATTTTTTCTGGCAGCCTGCTAGGCTCCAGAATTGCACAAATATGTCTGTCAAGCTTCACTGAAAAACTATGAATTCCTCCGAGCATGACTACTCAACCTAGGAATTGCACAATTTTGGGAAGCAATTAGATGCTCAACCTAGAAATTGTATAATCCTTCTGGGCAGTTAGCCCATATCCCTCCTAGAAATGCACATTTGTTTCCCTCCGCTGAGCAAGTTGTTGCATGAGCCATTGAGTTGATCGGTTCCACCCGAGACCAGGAAAACTTGACTTGCATGCATGGGCTGCTTTTTCCTGGAATAACAAAAGAAACATGCAAAATGAATCCCTATATTTTAGGGAGTTATTTTTAGCAAATGGAGGTTACATGCAAAGATCGTTTTAAAATATTTCCTCCAAGTGTCACTTTTTCCTAGATTTGTGGCATGTCGTCATGAGCCTCAAACTTATTTATTCAACAATTCAGAGCTCACTTCTTCACATCGATCTTGGAGCTCTCACATCGCACAGCACATCCAGGAGTCTTCGACACATCCAACTAAGTTATTCACGGGTAAGTCATCTTAACTTGTCTTTTACAACATTTCTGTCACTTTTTGTGTTTTCACTTGTGTGAGTGTTGTTTGCGTGATTTATGTCAACACTTATTGTTGTTTACATGCATACTAGCTTGTACTAGAACCGTTTTAGTTTTCATTAGCATGTCATTGTTGTCGCATGCATGAAACTATTTTGCACGAACGGTCGTCGATTTAACAACTCGCTTCACCCCCATGCATGTTGTTTCATTTTATGAATATGTCATTCACTGTTTGCATGCACGATCATTCACTCCTGCTTACATTCAGTATCACCATGCATTCACGTTCACATTTTCTTTTAGTTGCCTATCGACGAGTCTGGGCAGCCTTGGCTCGAACTCTGCCTCACCAAGATAGCATTGCGCAATCCTGAGAGGGAAGGCTCTGTCTTCCTCTCAGGAAATGCGCATTTCTGCCTAGTGACTGTCCTCTAGTCTTGCATTATGCAATTCTAAGGGATAGTGATTGTTGGCCCAGAAAATAGTGCAATGTAGGCACTGGGCCTGAAACCACTACCAATTGAAATTGCACATTACGCAGTTCCAGCAGCCAGTGAGCCAGCTTGGATTGTGCAATGCGTAATTCCACCAGCCAACTAGCCTCGCAGATAGCCCAGGCTGCCTTTTGCATAGTTCTAGCAGCCAACCTCCTAGCCTCCCAGGAAAAATTGTGCAATCCTTGTCAATCAATCCCCAGGTATGTTGCATGTCATTCCTCAAGTTTTCTTTGGTTTTAGCTGACAGATTTCTTTCCATGTATGTCGCTATGTCTCCATATCTAGTAGGTGTTTGTCCGCCTCTTAGCAGTTCATGATCAATGGCCTCCAAAAGAGCAAAGATCAAATGACACTAACGGAAGTGCAACTGGAGCAATAGTTTAGTGAGTGTCTACAAGTCTATCGATCTATGAAGACACCAAGTTGATTGTAGACAAGGACATCAAGCTGAAATGGCAAGAGGTCAATGATGCATTTGTAGGCACATTCTGGGAAGACCTCAACGACCGCCAAGTTTATGTGAACATACACAAGTCCAGCTTGTACCGAATTGTATTCAGGTATCCTGTGCTCCCATCCGTGGACATGATACATTGAATCATCTTGCACACTAATCCTAAGACGATGACATTGAGCAGTGTCAGTGGGAAGGAGATTGCTACCTTCAGGGCATGGGATTATGAGCAAATGTATCATATGTCAAAGCGCATGATCACTATGGAGACTCCCTTTAGCATACCCACCAATGCTAACACCAGAGATATCTTGAAGAACTGGGTGAAGAATCCGACTAAATTCAGGATGACACCCAACCAGGTCTACAAGATGAAGATACTATGGAAGGCATATTAATACTTGGTCATCTTCATATGTCATTTGTATGGCCAAGAAAGCATGGAAACCTTCCCAAAGAGTTGGGTGATCGCATTGGACCAACTGGATAGAGAAGGCAAAGCATGCAACTGGTCGAACATGTTTTCTCACCAGCTGAAGGAACAAGTAACAAGGGCTCAACAGCCGCCCAAAGGTATGCAAGCAGGAATATACATGTCTACCTACATCTTGGATGCAATCTGTCCCTGTCAGGACTTCACGGGCTTGAAGTGGGCATGGACATTGGCGGAGACCTCTGTGAACACTTATTGTAAGATTTTTTTTGAATGCATCTTCAGAGGAGTTATCACATAGTTGTCTGATCCTTTTGTCACCCCGGTTTACAAGATGATATTCGTACGAGATCCACCCTCCATGTCAAATTCAACAATGGAGGCACTGATCGACATAGCTAATTGGTATGCCTCACCGTCCTACACCTTCATACGAATGTACAGCGCGGAGAAGCCTCTGCATGTTCTACCAAAGCTTGCCTTAGACAAGCTCGTCATGCAGGAAGTATCATATCACATCTTGGTAGGATTGAAAACTATGTTGCACCAAAAGAAGAAGGCACCTTGGCCCACTCTTTCGTTGTGGATCAGGTTATACGAGATATGGAGTTTCAAGCATGCAGATGTTGAAGTAGAGCAGATGAATAAATATCCATTTGACCTCTGAAATAACAATCTACATGACTCGCATTATCTTATGAAAGATCATTGTATGAGAGTATAGTTTAACAGGATCCACGGGGCATGTCATTGGGTGGAAGGAGACCCATGGAGATATTGTTACAACTCCTCCATACTCAATGAACCGGTCAACCTCGTTGTGGAATGGATAGAGAAGTAGTGTGAAATAGCATCCTGGAGAGCATAAGAAGCAGCAACAGTAGCAGACGTAAACATACTAATGTGCGTCAAGGGAAAGAGGAAGATTTTCGACAACATGGAGGAAGAGAAAATTTGTAAGTTCTGAGCGGACCCACTTGTGTAGAAAGCAGCTTTTGCAATATAGGCAAAGAGGCAACAACGCAACAAGAGAAATGCACAAAGGCAGAGTGAGAAACAAAGAATGGAGGAAATAGAGTAGGAGTTGCATGGGTTGAAGGAGAAACTCTGGAGGGAATAGGAGTTGCGCAAACAAGAGAAGGAAGCACAATAGGAACAGGTATAGTAGGGGGCGCAACTTGTACAAACAAATGAAATTGTGCTCATACAGTAATAGAATCATCATAACATCTGGCATCAGGCAGACAGGGTGAACCATCGCAGGAGCAGGACTTTGCTCAGGAGATAGAGCAAGCACTTAAATAGATGGATACAGATATGGAGCAATAGGAGTTAGAGCAAGAAATAAACCTCATGCCTCATCGCCAAGAGGTCAACCCACTAGCTTCACTACATCCAAAAGAGGAGCAAGTCCCAAGTGACCAAGGAGACACCTAGATCCTTAGAGATTAGCCGGAAGGAGAGATGCACAACATCTCATTCGACGAGTCTCAACATAGATTTGTGCAATCTTGCAGAAGTGTTGAATCTAGATGATCGTACATCTCCTATGCAATTTGAGGAACAAGTGATCATTTCCGATGTGGGAAAACATCCACTAGCATTGGTCAATGCTACCAGAGCATATGCCGAAGCCACTAGCTTGAGTGTTTTCTTCCTGATAATTGAGAATGAGTAAATGGATAAGGAGCTACAGACAGCCAAGCAAGGAGGAGAATTGGTTACAGCATCCGCCCGAGAAGAATTGACGAAGGAAATATTCGATGAAGTATTGTCCCATAACACAGTGATGTAAGCATTGTATTCCAAGTTTGGTACCATGTACAAGGCAGACGTCCATCTCAACGGTTGGAAGCAACGATGTGCTAGAAGAGTAGGTATCCTATCAAATGTGCATGCTGTTGTTGATTACATGCAAACATGGATGATGAGATACAAGGGAGCCCCGCTTCACTTGCCTAAGATGATGAAGCCCAGAGCAGTCGAGCTGAAGGCACGCATTTGGAGTTAGATCCAAAACTATGAAGATCTCCCATAGCTCATCACTAGTCTATAGGTTTCCCATGCACATGTATTTAAGAGTATGGATGTTATTGTGCGCGCACATATGATCCCATCCATTGGGACACTCACCCAGGTGAAGACAAAGGCATAGGTCTAAGTAGATCTTGTCTCGTACTTTGACGAGTTGATGCGCATAGCCACTAGCCCAGACTTGTCAATCAGTGCAGACACCATGCATAAGTATGTTGTTGGTCCAACCACACTCAAGATAATGATTTGCATGCTATCAGACGATTTGGACAGAGGAGCTCAAGCAGTGTACCCGGGTGTTATGGAGGCAAGAGTTCATTTCCAGAAAGATGTCACCTTAGAGTACACAGACACCATCGCGGTCTACCAAGCCTGGCATCAGTCCACTACTGTCCACCACCATGAGGATGTCGAAGAACTAGTCTTCCAACAGTTGTCTGAGCCATAGTGATGTCTTGTGTGGATTGCTTAAGCCATTTTGTCTCACATGGGTACATGTGCATTGTAATGTAAGGTCTTGTCAAGTGTAAGTTCAAGTGTCGATAATTGGATGTAACAGTCATAGAGTAGATGAAGAGTCATGAGGGTAGATGAACTGTCACAAAGGGAAATGTCAAGGGCCACCCCACCCTTTTCTATAAATAGTCCCTCATAATTCATTGTAAAGGATTTTGGTTAGCCAAGCTTCTGATAAGAGTATCTTAGAGAAAGCTTGGACATTATTGTAACAAGCCTTGGCTTCTCCACTGTGCAAAGCTCATATATCTCTTTGGAGGAGCAAGTGGTTGTGGCTGTAACGTTCTGTTGTCAGAACTAGTGGTTGGACATGGATGTATTGTATGACTGGAACTTACACTTCTTAATATAACAGAGCCGACACGTTTCATGCATATGTTGTATTGTATTTCAGCTAACTTGAGTACTCTAAATTATATATGTGTCTATTTTATTATGCATGCATGTGTAGCTATTTCTGTATATGTATGTATGAATCTTTCTGAAATGTGTTGTTGTTTTAACCATCACTTTTGATTGCTTTCTAACTTGCCTTCCATGTTGTGATGCATCTTTTCTCGTGTGTTCCCTTCTTAACTCTGTGCTATCACAGGTTTCCAAGGGGTGCACTCACCTCACCCTCCGTGTGTTAGAACTGCTCATGCACCTTCCTTGACTTACTGCATATCTCACACCCTTGCTACAAACAGGGACATCGTACTTGCCTCTGTGTGAAACCGCGGTCAAGGCATTATCCTACGACCCACTGCTGAGACTCCTACACCAAACGGCCTGAGGTCTAATTGGGACTTCTTACCGGGGAGATCCCCTAACATGTTGGCGGGTCCAGCACCCTCAAAACCAACATAAGAAGCCTAGAAATAGAGTCCATGCCCTATTGAGGATGAGACAGAGGAAAGACATTAAGCCCCATTCTGAGATTGTATCATTAATATCACCAAAATTGCGATCTAACCTACCAAAGACTTGCATCACTAGATCCCAGAGATAGTTAACAGGGGAGCAATTGTTCAATATGTGCTCACAATATTTAGCCTAATATCAACATAATAGGCATATCGAGGGACCTTCAAAACCTTTGCATTGAATTCTATCCCAGGTTAGGCATAGTTCCCTAGCTACCAGCCATAAGATAATGAGACAATTGGCCATAGGATGTTAGACCATATATGTTTCCAAATTTTGGGCCTTGGGAGTTCCTTGAAGTTTTAAACAATTTGTAAGCTTCCTTTATTTAGAAGATGCCAACTGATTATTATCCCCAATGCAACTTGTCCTTCCACTCAGGGATGGGGATTTTTTTATTCTACAATTCGTCCTCTAGATGTTTCCAACCTGCTCGATCCTATAAGAGTGGGAAATCAACCTTGGTTTCCCAATTTCACCATTGTTAATCTAGTGTGGATTCATTCCAATAGTGGTGTATCACAGTTTGGTTTGGGTTAATTGTTGCCTCTTCCATTTCTACCAATTGTTCACTAGAGCTTAAATTTGGGAGTTTTTTCCAGGCATCCATCTAGAAGAGGGTTGTGTTTCCATATTTTACCTCCCAGAAACTATGTTGTTGCATAATAAATTTATTTTTTGTTACCAAATTCTAAATTGAGGAGCCATTAGAGAAGTTTTGAGCCTGTAAATTTTGTTGCAAAGTTGCAATAGGATAGTATTTATGGTCCTAGATTTGTCTCCAAAGTTCAAAGCTTGCTTATAGCTAGCACCACCATAGTTTGGAACTTAAGACTTTATTTAACTCTTCTAAGTTTTGAAGTCCCAACCCCCCCTCCTCCCATTGTTTTAGGTAGAAATTTTTTTTCCCAAACCACCAAGGACCACTTCTTTTCCTTAGCAACCCCTCCCCATAAAAATGATCTATATAAGTCTTTAGTATTTGATAATTCACTTTTAGGAGAATCCATGATCGAAAGTAGGTATATAGGGAGGCTTTATAGAAAAAATTTTAGAAGCACCAATTTCCCAACTAAGTTAAGGGAAAAGGTCTAGTTATCAAGCTCGAAAGAAATTTTATGAATTAAATATTTCCAAAATTCTAATCTTAGAGACTTGTTAATGAGTGGGTCACCCAAGTAGGTCGTTGGCAAGGTGCTTCTTGAAATCCCAAGATTCTGGCTAAGTGGATTTGCACAAAATTAGTAGTATTAAATAAGTAAACATGAGTTTTGGAGAAATTTGCATCCATAATTGACGTTGACATAAATTCCTCCATAATACATCTCACTGAATCAACTTCTCTTATAGTGGATATTCTCATGAGCATTGTATCATCCACAAATTGTTGATGAGTAATCAGAAGGTCTTCCCCATATAGTTGTGGCCCCTTAAAACTCCCTAATATGTTGTCACTTAAATTGTGGCCCATTCAAAACTCCCTGGTCTGTTGTAACTTTAGTTGTGGCCCCACCAAACCCCCTTATCTGTTGTCACTTTTAGAGTTCTACCCAAGCCTCTGGTCACCAAAATTAACAAGGGAGAAGGAAAATCACCCTACCTAATGCAATGATAAGAAAAGAATTGGGTTGTGGGAGATCCATTGAGCAAGATAAAGAAGAGGGGAATTGACATGACGGCCATTATCCATTCAATCCGAGCCTTATAAAAGTTGAATGCTCAAAATATTTTGAAGTGATAGGACCAACTGAGCTTATTGAATTCCTTGGATAGATCGAGCTTGATAAGCATACATGCTTTCTTGCACTACCTAAGTGAGTGCATAGCCTCATGTGCCACGACAATGCCATCAAGGATTTTATGACCTTCAACATAACCTATTTTCTCTGGAGATATCAAGTTAAATAAGAGGGGCTTGGATCTATTGGATATAATTTTGTGGAGGATTTTGTAGATGATGTTACATCAACCAACTAGTTTGAAGTTGCATGCCTCCCTTTCATTATCAAATCTTGGTGCTAGAGTAAGCAATGTGGATTCAATGTTGGAAAGAGGTAGCGACTTTGTCTTGATTATTCCACTAGGGCATGAATGTGTGTGTCTAGAGAGAACCAGACTGCTTGGAAGAAATTTGAAGTGAAACCATCTGGACCCAGAGCTTTGTTTTTGGGCAAATATATGATTGCTTCCTCTATCTTTGAGATTGAGATTTCACTTAGAACAACTTCATTTTATTTTGGTTCAACAAGTCTTGGAATGTGTGAGGTGATATTTCGAATGGCCTACATTCTACTAATCGAAGTTTTGGTGAGAAGGTTCCAGTAGAATCCATTCAAGTGATTCTCCACTTCATTGTGCTCCTATAGATTGTTTCCAATGTCATCAGTTAAGGAAGAAATCTTATTATGGTGCCTATGCTTGACCATGGATTTGTGAAAAAAAATCATGTTTCTTTCCCCTTCTTTTAGCCAAGTAACTCTAGATTTATGTTTCCATAGGATTCCTCCTACTTTTGTTTATCTTCTAGTTGAGAGACAATAATCCCTTCTTCTTGAGCTAATTTATCATTCCTCCCTTCTAAAATTTGTTTTTTTGCAAATGTTGCATATGTGCTTCTAGTTTGACCTTCTTTGCAAAAATATTCCCAAATTCCTCTTTATTCTAATTTTCTAATTTGAGTTTGATAATTTTGAGCTTTTGTTGAATGATTTATTATGTGGGGTGGCTTTTAGATCCATTCATTGACATATAGGCTAGTGGTAAAAGCTTGCAAATGGCAAGACGGATGCTTCAATGTAAATATTGTTTTCAATTAAAGGTTTAGAAATAAGAAATATATCTAAACATGAGGCAATGTCGTGCTTACCTGCACTATAGTTGTTGTAGGTCTAGGTGCCATTAATGATCTCAATGTCTACTAGGATGAGATGTTGTAGTGATTCCTTGAATATTCAATCTACTTTGTTTAAATATGTAACTAGGTTCGGGATTCATAATGACATATGTAATCATGATTTTATGTATCTGATGTAAAGAGAAATAAATTATTATTGTTAATCTTGAGGCATGGGTTTCATTCTCAAGGTTATTTTGTTTATATTTCAAGCACCCATTGAGTGATTCTAGGGTTTTTCATTGAGTCTACAAGTCATAAAAGTCATTATCATGTATGGAACACCCTTTGGGTATGTTACATCTTATATAGAGAAAAAAAAAAATTATAGTCAAAAATGTCAAGGTGGCCCTCCAAGGCCTTTTCATAATGCCACAACAAGTCAACCTTCAAAGGAGCACAAGTTGGCTTGCCTAAGAAGATAAAGCCAACCTATTAGGGCACTAGAAGAAGCCTCTATATAAGTAACCTCAACCTCACTTGAAGAGCACTTTCAATCACTCAAGAAGTTCGATCAAGAAAGGATAGAAGATGAAAAATAAGTTGAAATACTTAGAAAAGAAGAGGAAAAGGAAAATTAAGTTTTGGATTTATTTTGGGCTCAAATTGTTCACATGTGTCAGAGAGATAGGGCATCATCTACTATAACATAAACACAAAATTATTGCAGTCATCATCAAGTATTGAGTTTTGGATTAAAAGAGGTCTTCTTTGCAAGTTGAATTAGTAAGGAAGAGAAGGTAAGACAAACGAAGGATAAAGGATACAAACTAATCCATCTTCTATCCACAGTAGAAGAGACTGAAATTTGTAGGTCAAAAGAGGTCGAAAATTATAGTCAAGGTGTCGGTCTGAGTTTATGAAGTCAAGACAATTTGAAGCAAAGAGACTTGGATTGACTTTGTTAGAAGTAAGTATTCAAGAAGAATTGTGACTTGGTATTGGAGGGGTCATTTGACAAGAGTCATAGGTCTTGGAATTTTTCAATTGAATTTATATAAGAAGATAAGAATTCTTGTGGGTTTCCTCTCAAGAGGAGAGGTTTTGGCCTTGGTTAATCACTTATATCTTGTGTCCTCTCGTCTTATTGTTCTTTATGGTTTGGTAGTTGTTTGATTATAAGAACACTAAATATAATCAAGCGAAAGAAGAAGTGAATTAAGTTAACTAAATACATCACAAGAAATTATCAAAGTAAGAGAAATCGCCTAATTTTTTTCCCCCTAGATTTCTCAACATGGTATCAGAGCTAAGGTGACAAGACAAGGAAAGACAACTTGTAGAAGTACCATCAAAAGGAATATCAAGAAAATTCAAGGAATCAAAGAGGACGTCAAATAATCAAGAAGGGATACATAATGTTCGAGTAATCTAAGGAACGTAAAGAAGGACCGACCATCACATCACAAGGATCATCACAATACAAAGAGAAGAAGACCTCTGAACTCTGGCTCATTCAAAGAAGGGTGCTACAATTGAATCATTCTTGGGAAGATTACAATCTCCATCATAAGGAAAGGAAGATCTCAAGGACCCTACATCAATTCAGAGAATGACTTTCACATTAAAACATCTTAAAGTCTCTACATCCAAGGAAAGCGGGAAGAAGCACTACCATCATCATCAAGGAATCAAGGTGATCTCCCTCTCCTTGAGTCAAGGATCACTATGAAAGAATACTTTAAGGAAGACATATTTTATTATCAATATCATCAATAAAGGCATGAAGTTGAAGATATCACCATTAAAAGAGCATATTCACTTGACAAGTAAGTGTCTTTATATCTATATCTATCAAAATTACTTTCATTTTGCAAGTAGAGAAATAAATTGGTTGGGTCATCAAACTTCCTTGCATGGAAAAAGAGGACATATTTCATCCTCAGAGAAAATGAAGTTATTGGTCATGTCAATAGTAAGGTATCCAAACCATCACAAGAAGAATCTTAAGCCCTGTAGAAGTATATGAAAGGGGAAATAAGGGCTCAAAGGATCCTTATAGAATCCATCAAGTATTCCTTTATTTCTTATGTAACAGTGTTGGAGACATCAAAAGAAATATATGAGAAGCTAGTATAATTGTTCTCCATAAGCACTTCTCGAAAAATCATATCATTAAGAATCAAGTTTTACAAGATGGAGATATCAAAGGAAGAAGGAATAGTCTCATACTTTATGAGGGTGTAACAAATAAGAGACCAACTACAAGAATTTGGGGAAACAATGTCCAATAAATAAATGACCACAGTTGTGCTCAATGCACTACTGGAGGAATGGGGAAACTTTGTATCAAGCATCTATGGAAAGAAGTAAGCTACTACATTCAGTAAACTCTAGTCATTATGTAAGATTGAAGAAACTAGGTTCAAATAAAAAAACTGATGTTGGACCAAATGAACAAGTTCAAGAATTTGTTGCCATGGCTAGGAGAAAAGGAAAGTTTGGCAAGTTTGGTCATCAGAAAAAGAAGAAGATCAATATGTCAAAGATATAATGCTATGGATGTCAGGAATATGGACATTACAAGAGATATTGTCCTAAATTAAAGAATGAAACCAAGGAAACGAAACAAAGTAATGAATCCCATATCACTGAAGAAGTGGAATAACCTATTGAGAAGAAATCCAAAGAGATAGATATTCACTATTAATGTGTCATAGATGCATAGAAAGGAGAAGTAGGAGGTGAAAATAACTCTACCATGGCAGTCAAGATGAGAAAAATTATGAAAAAATGCATCTCAATATAAGATGGCATCATATTGGAAGCATATGATTGAAGCAAAGAAAGAGCTCATGACATCATTATAGAATCTTAAAAGGATGGTTGAAGAAAAAATCTACATGATTGTAGTAGTCATGATGATAGTAGCACATACCAAAGTAGTAATATGGTAGGAAGAAATCCATCTATCATAAAAATAAATCATCATACATCATATATAAGAAGGAACATTTGTAGAAAGAGGATAATCAATATCCTCAAGTGGAATCTTAATTGGAAGTTTCACCTCTAATTGGAAGAATAAAATGTCTCATTGATGGTCTATATTCCACCTTGTATGGGATCCTTTGTTTAAAATGATGATGGTATGATGACATAAGAGTGTGGCATTGGGTAAAATACTTTCAAGCAAGGAAAATAAGTTGCTGAAGTAATTCTAGATGACCAAAAGAAGAAAAGAGGTATGTATGCATGTATTTGATAGATTAAGACATGTAATCATATAGTTGTGGATAGCATGGTTGAATGCTTTATCTCATGATCATGATCAAAAAGGAAGGATATCTTCCTTTAGAAACATTCATTAAGGCATAATTATGTGTTCACATATTGATAAGATGAAGTCAACATAATATGTCCTCATATGGAATATGAGATGGCTGACAAGATGAAGGAACTATGTATAGAATTTCCTGGGGAACAATATGTGAAGAGATAAAGGGAGAGTTCGTGAATGATGCAACTATGGTCACATAAGATAAGGAATCAACATCTGATGACTATAAGGATCTTGTATGATCTCCATGGGAAAGGTATGAATACATTGACAAGGTCTGTAAACGAAAGAGACCCTTGACATTCAGATTCTTGGAGATGTGTTTATGAATGTGAAAGATGTTGCAAGAAAGAAGATTTCATGATGTAAGGCCATCATAAAAGGTAATTTTGATTTGATGTTCATTTTCAATTTTGAATAACATTTGGTTGAGTTAAAACAGGGTTGTCAGAAGAGAGTTGTAGATGCCATCTACAACTAGTACTCATGAAAATTGATGGAAGATCCTAAAAGAAAAATGACATGAAAGAGGTATCTATGTGAATAAAATATAGATGTGGACTCAAATATCACTTTCCAATGAAAATAAGGATGACATGACTGTTGGTTCAACCTTAAGGTTCGTTGAACAAAAGTGATGGATAGCCTATGCCCTACAAAGAGAAAATAGAAGATAAATGCTCCATGATGATGAAGATGAAATTCATGACATCAAAAGAGGAGTTATACAAGAATTTGAAGGTAACGTGATCTCCACCAAAGAGCAGAGAGTTGCTTTTGGAAACAAGTCCCTAGTTAAGAGGGAGCTTGAAATCAAGTCCCTAGTTAAGAGAGAGCTTGGGTATATTCCTTTTATAGGAATGAGTATATCTTCACTAGTTGAGAGGAAGATATATACACATCATTATTGTCTTCATATTCTGAAGAACGAATGGAGGATTGGGTAAGAATCTGAAACTAATTTCAATACTCTTTGAGGATAAGGTAGGCCATCCAAGATAATAGTAGTCGAAGAGGAAATCCCTTGAGGATGTGTCATTCCAAGATAGGAATTTTCCTAAAAGGACATACCATGTGAACACCTGGGTAGGGTATGTGCCTTAAGAGACAATGATGATGGTGTTTATCAATCATTGGTCCCGCTAACATTATGCTCTAATATTGTGGATAGATAGAGTTGTTATCAAGGTCTTGCTATGTGATAATGTTGGTTTCTATGTTGAGATGCTCTAGCATAAGATGAGGAAGAATATTATGGGATGGCTTACCAATAAGACTTCTTATGAGAATTATTCAGACTGAGAATATCCAAGTACCTTGTATGGGTCATGTACACCTCCCTAGTTAAGAGGGAGTGTTGAAATATGTAACTAGGTTTGGTCTTCATAATGACATATCTGATCATGATTTTATGTATCTAATGTAAGGAGAAATATAATTATTATTGTTATTCTTGAGGCATGGGTTTCATGCTCAAGATTATCTGGTTTATAGTTCAAGCACCCATTGAGTGCTTCAAGGGAATTTTATTAAGTGTACAAGTCATAACAGTCATTTTCATGTATGGAAGACCCTTTGGGTATGTTACATCTTGTATAAAAAAAAATTGTATAGACAAAAATGTCAAGATTACCCTCCAAAACCTTGTCGTAATGCCACAATGAGTCGGCCTTGAAAGGAGCACAAGTAACCTTGAACTCACTTGAAGTGAACTTCCAATCACTCATTAAGTTCGATCAAGAAAGGATAGAAAATGAGAAATAATTTGAAATACTTAACAAAGAATAGGAAAAGGAAAAAAAAAATGGATTTTCTTTGGGCTCAAATTGTTCACACATGCAAGAGAGATAGGGTATCATCTGCTGCTGTAGAAACACAAATATTTTAGTCATAATCAAGAGTTGGCTTTTGGGTCAAAAGAGGTCTCCTTTGCAAGTTGAATTCACAAGGAAGAGAAGACAAGACAAACGAAGGAGAAAGGAGACAAATTCATCCATATTCTAGCCACACGTGTTATCCTAGGGTTTCTGTAGAAGAGACTGAAATTTGCAGGCCAAAAGAGGCCGAAAATTACAGTCAAGGTGCAAGTTTGAGTTTATGAAGTGAAGATAGATTTGAAGCAAAGATACTTGGGTTGAATTTGTTAGAATTAAAGTCTTCAAGAATAATTGTGACTTGGTCTTGGATGGGTCATTTGACAAGATTCATAGGCCTTGGAATTTTTCAATTGAAGTTTTATAAGAAGATAAGAATTCATGTGGGTTTTCCTCTCAAGAGGAGAGGTTTTGGCCCTAGTTGATCACTTATATCTTGTGTCCTCTTGTCTTATTTCTCTTTAAGGTTTTGTAGTTTTTTAATGATAAGAACACTAAATATAATCAAGTGAAAGAAGAATCTAATTAAGTTAAGTAAATACATTACAAGTAGTTATCAAAGTAAGAGAAATCGCCTAATTTGATGCCCCTAGATTTCTCAACATTGAGTCCCTACAAAATCCTTCCCTTTCTGTAGCTAGATGCAGGTTGTATACAGTTGTTAGGATCCCTATTTCTATGAATCTCAAGTATTAAAAGTTACTTGAGATTGAATTTTCAGTGGAATACCAATCAGAGAAAATGAATCTTATGGATTCCAGAGGATCACCAAGCCTCTAGTGGATCTATTAGCGTCAAGGGCAATGATTCCATAGTCCTTCCAACATTATTTAGATATAAACTCTTTTAGCTTTTCTTTTGATCATTTAGTTTCTTCTAGAATGAATATATATGGAATTTCTTTGCAGATTCTTTCTTTCAGAAGGATGTATTTACCCTTGTTGTTCAGGCCCTGAATATTCTAGGAGAGGACTTTTTCTACACAAGGGTTAGTAGAAAACCTTTCTATTGTGACTTAAAGTGGCCTAACAAAAAAATGGTGTTATAAAACCCTAAAATGGTAATGTTGAATATGCTAATAGTTGATATGCATGCAAAAAAATAAAAATAAAAAAATAAATAACAGAAAGCTTGTGATAGTAAACAGAACCTGGAATATAAACAACATTACAAGATTGTATCCAATGAAAATGATTTTTTATTAAGAATATGAAAACATTACACATGTGGAGGAAAAGTAAGAGCAAGGTTTACCACATTCTCATTCGTGGGAGGGTTCTTTTCTCCCCTTTCTGCAATTACAAATGGTTGTCCTTCTTCATGCAGTATGTTGTGAGCAAAATGGTAGTATGGAACTCTAGTGGAGAGCTCTAAAGGAAGAGGATCAAAATGTCGACAATGAAATAGTCATGGTAAAGAGAATGGAGAAAAACCTCTCTATTTATAATCAAATGCTAGATTATTCTTGATATGGTCAAATAAAAAAAAAAATTGCTAGACCAAATCAAGATTTAACCATTATGAGAATTTTATTATTATTAATGAGAGGAAAAGGTCAAATAAATGGTCAATAATTTTTATTTAGTTAACTAACTCAAAAAAGTAATTAATAAAAGTGGGTGAATTAATGAGAAATATCTAATAAACAAAATGGGTTTATTAAATTATTTATAGATAAATTGTTAAATAATTATTAAATAAGGTTTTAATAAATTATTCCTATGAGATTGTTGTGAGGATTAAGCAATAATAAATTAATAATGATTGATTCAATTATTCCTATGAAAATGAGAAATGTGAGTGAAACAAAATTTAATTATTTTCACATCAATGGGTAAAATTTGAGAATAACTTAAAATTAATGAATTTACGGGTTATTCTCATGTGAGTAAAATAATTAAACAAAAATAACTTAGGAAAAGTGTTTCTCTAAAGTATTTCCTATGGTGAAAGTGGGTTTTAATGTGTAAAAATCATATTACATGGTGTATTTCAATCAACCTAGTGAATTATAGCTAGATGATCACTTTTAAGGTGATAACATGCCCTTTTGTTAATTTCTATATGTCAATACAAATTCAAGAAAAACAAGAATGTTGGGATTATTTGTTGGCTCTTGGGGATTCCATTTTTGGCTTTGATTGCATATTTGGAGGAGATTTTAATACAACTTTGCATTAGTGGGAAAATAAAGGGGGATGTTGGGTTAGAGATCATTTATAATAAAAATTGAAATATCTCATCTAGAAAATAAATTTGTTGGACATAAAACCTTACTCCAAAAAATATACTTGGATCAATAAATGATCTAGACCAAGCCATATTGCTACTCATTTAGATGTCTTAAAAGAAGGCACATTCTTGTCTCAAAATATATTGGTATGTTCTAGAATCCTTCCTTGGAATAGTTTGGATCATAAACCAATTATTCTTGGAATCACTAAAAATATTCATTTTGGGCCCCTTCCCTTCCATTTTTTTTCTAATATGGGAAAGAACGACAGGTTTCAGTGATTTGGTAAAGGAATTCTGGGGCGAATGGGTCATGGGAAGCATGATGATAATCTGGGAACAAAATATTAAGTGTTTGAAAAGCACATTAAAAAGTGGGCTCGAGAACAACAAACAAAGAGACAAGTAGTAATACAGGCACATGAAAAGAGAATGGAATTTATACAATCTAGAATCGAGGATGGCCCTGTGACAAGTGACCTATTTAAGGAAGAAAAAGAATAATCTGCAACTTATCATAAAGCATCAAAAGAGGAAGAGGAAATTTGGAATTTAAAGTCTCAGAGTATTTGGTTAAAGGTAAGATATATGAATACTAAAAAAATCATAAACAAGTAAAGAACCAAGTTTGGAAAAATAACATCAAAGAGATAACAACAAAAGGTACTAAAATCTCAGACTTTTCTCAACTCAAGGAGGAGGTGGTTTGTCACTTTAGTTATTTGTGCAATTCCACGACCCTAGGCAGCTCTGAAGCAAAATTATCAATGTTGGAATAGATTCTGAAATATGTATCTCAAGAGGAGAACCTTACTTTGATAAAAGAGCCCACTGAAGAGGAAACCCATCAGGAAATTCTCCTTCAACCAGACAAAGCTCCAGGACCAAATGGATATTTTGCCCACTTCTATCATCAGTTTTGGGAGGTAATAAAATATTATTTTTGTAGAAGAGTGGGTTACACTCTCAAGAATAATTGCATGGGAGGTGGAATTAACTCTTCCTTTTTAATGTTGATTCCAAAATAATTAAGCCATGTTTCTTTTTAGAGATTTAGGCCCATTTCAATTTGTAATATCCCATATAAAGTGATTTCTAATATTTTCGCTAGAAGACTTAATCCCCTTCTTCCAAAAATGATATCAAAAAATCAAGGAGGTTTTGTGCATCAAAGGCAAATATTTGATAACATCATTCTTGTTTAATATGTTATCATTTCTAGTCAAAATTAGGGAGACAACAGTATGATTGTCAAAATTGACATAGAAAATTACTTTGATAAAGAGAGTCATGAATCCCTATATAAGGTGATGAAAAAGTTTAGCTTTGATGCTAAATTCATTCATTGGGCTTCTCTTAGCATAAAATTTCCTTGGATTGCCTCCCTACTTAATGGTAGAATAGTAGGGTTTTTTCGTGCCTCCTCATAAGGCTATCACCAAGGTTTCCCCTTATCTCCCTTCTTGTATATCATTATGGAAAATTCCCTCAGCCGCAAATTGTAATTTGAAAGAATATGTGAGCACCTCCCAGACATCAAATTTTTCATAGGTATCAATAGCATCAATCACACTCAATTTGTTAATTATATGCTTTTGATGGTTGGACCTTCCTCAATAATAGCAAGAAGAGTCAAAAGGGTTATGTATAATTTTCTTAAAGATTCGGCATGTCAAACAAATTATGGGAAATGTCTTATTTATACATGGAATATTTCATTTAGAAATAAAAGACAAATTGTAAGAATAATGGGCTTTCAATCAGTGGAAACATGGAAAAAAATTAAGTATTTATGAATTCTTGTTTTCCTAAAATCACACCCAACGCAAGCCTCGGAAGGTGTTCTTTCAAAATTCAAAGGAAAATTTGTTGACTAGGAGAGTAGATAGCTCAATCTTGTAGGGTGTGTTGTTCTCATCAAAGCAATCCTTTCTACTTTTGACCCAAGGGATGAAAAATATGCTCAACAATAAAGTTCTCAAAATCTTCCAAAACCAGTGCCAAATTGTAGATCTCGTCGTTTTGATTCCAATGACACTTGAATTGCCTCAATCTAATATCGTATGTGAAAGTTATCACATTATGAAGTTTTTGGAAAGAAACTAAAAAGTCAACTTGCAGGGTTGATTAGGAAGGGCATATGATGACATGGTGTTGGTGTCAGCATCTAACTGTTCAATACAGTTGTCAGAACGAGCTAATTAGGACAGGAAAGTTTCTCTTAGATGTGGTTATCATGGTGTTGAAAAGTGTAACTAGGTTCTGTCTTCATAATGACATTTAATTGTGACTTTTGTAAATGATGTAATCAAGAAAATAAAATTATTTTTGTAAGCCTTGCTTCATGGGTTTCATGAGAAAATGATTTTATTTTAGATGGCTCCCATTGAGAGCCTTAGGATTGGTCATTAAAAGTCAAAGAGTCTATTTCATGTATGAATAACCCTTCTTGGGGATATAACAATGTATTTGAGTCTATAATATGTCCAGAAAACCCTCCAACAACAAGCACTAGTTCTTCTCTTGAATTCAACCTCAAAACTTGAAAGGAAACTCATGTAGGCTCACCCTATGGAGACACATCTATTTGAAATTACATGTTAGCTTATTTATATGAACCAACAACTATATAAAGGCATGTAGACTCTTCACATTTCCTCAGTTCAAAACTTGGATCCCTTTGAAGCTTCGGTGACAAGATACAGTCAACATTTCGGTTACATTTTCAGTGGACAAGTTCGATGGGTAAGGAATAATCATAATGTTTTGTGTAGGGATGATCATGGTAAGTAAGGCACTTATCTTTCAAAGATTCAGATCACATACATAGTGAGATAGGAAGAGACAAACTCAGATGACAAGAAGGAATTCAAATATTCAATGGAGGAGCAGTGAGGGTTCTTTGAAGGCTAAATAGAAGTTCTAATTCATGAATATAATAGTTTCGGTATCATCTCAACAAAGGTTTTCGGTGATACCACTTACAAGGTCTCAATGCTATCTAAAGAAGAATGTCTTGGTGGTATTTCAAGGATAATCTCGGTGCCACAATAAAAGATCACAGGATGGTCTAGAAACCACAGTTTTGGTGGTATATAGAGGTCGTAGTTTGGTGCTCTGAAGGAGTTATTCTTTGGTGATGCTTCATTTTTTTTTATCATGTTGTAGTGGTCATAATTTGGTAACTTCACATTGACATGTTCTGGTGCCATGAAGAGATGATCTCAGTTTGAGGAAGATCAAGTAGAAAAGAATCGAAGAATAAGGCTAATTGTGTCTTGGTCTTGGAGTGGCTAAATAGGCCAAGGGTCTTGGTCTTGGTATTTGTCAATCAAAATCTCTATAAGAAAAATTTTGTGGGTTTTCCTCTCAAAGAGTGAGAGGTTTTGGCCCTAGCTCATAGGCTACATGATGTGTCTCTTGTCTATTTATGTTCATGTGTTGGTCATTGTTTGATGAAGAAGAATGCTAATAATCTAACATGAAGAAGATCCTAATCTATACAAGTAAAAATCATTCACAACCAGTCACTAATAGAAGAGAAATCACCTAATGCCAATGCCCTATATTTCTCAACATGGTATCAGAGCTAAGGTGTTAAAGTCAAAGGAAAGGAATTTAATCAAAGAGACACTCAAGGATCGAGTTTCAAGAAAGGTATATAAGCAAGTCGAAGGCTATCAAAGAAAAATATCAAGATCTACATTGAAGAATAAAACCCTAGATCAAAGAATAAGTCTACAACAGCAAAAGTTTTGGATCCTCTATTCATCATCAAAAGATCACAAAGACCCTCATCAAGTTATCTACAAAGAAAGATAGCTCGAAGAAATTTAAAGACAAATATCACATCATCTTGAAGAAATTCGAAACCCTAGAAGCAATTCTGATTTGCGCTCATTCACTACCAAAGAAGTCAAATTATCTTGAAGGCTAGAAGGCATTGTCATCATATTCAAGGTTATAAAGCTAGCAAGAATCCTCTCCTTTTCGTTTAAGAAGATCATCCAAGGAAGCATAAAATCAACCTCATCAAAAGAAGCCAAATCAAAAGGAATTGTCATCATAAAAGGAGAAATCTTCTTTATTTAAGAAGGGATTTTTCATTTGGAAGAAGATCATACAAGAGGGAGCACTAATACATATTCTTCAATCATCATCAAAGTGATCAAGTAGAAAATTTGATCTTCACTTTTCAAGTAAGTATCTTTAATTCTTTAATTAAATTTGGTAAAATGACTTCTTGTTTGCAAGGAGATCTATAAGATGGTTGGGTCACCGAAATCCCTTGCATGAAAATGGAGGATAGACATAGTCCTTGTAGAAAGTGGAGTCATTGAACACATTAATGGAAAAGGTCTCCTTTGAATTCATGGAAAGGGATTCTTATGAAAGGTCCCCTCATATAGCAATATTGGAGACAACAAAGAGATGTATATGATAAGCATGTAAGACTATTATTTTAAGATGTGATAAAGAAGGTCACATGACTTAGATCTGATCTCACAAAGTTGAAGGTATCAAAGAATGAAGGGCTTTCTTCACAATATCTCAACTGTGATATTTGGAGTGATGATAAGAAGATAATCATCATTGTTCTAAATGCATTAACTGATGGACAAGGAAACAAATATCCATGAGGATAAGAAATTTACCTCATTCGAAAACTAGCAGTTTCTATGCAAGATAGAAGAAGACAAGTTGAGGGAAAAAGTGTTGAAGGCTAAAGGACTCAAACATTTGCAAGAAGGAAAGGGAAGTTTTTAAAATTTGTTCCTTGGAAAAAGAAAGAAGAGCATAGTTGATATTCAATGTTATGGGTGTAAAATTATGGACATTACAGGAAATATTGTCCTAAATATACAATATCAAAAGAGGAAGAGAAGAATCCCATATCACCAAGGAAGTGGATTCGAATAGAAGAAGTCCAAGAAAAGAGGAAGTAAGCGATCTCTACTATATTGAGATATTATCCCTCACAAAAGGTCTTGTCATAGTTCCTAAATATTATGTTATAGGATATGGCCATAATAACTAATAAGATGCATTGTGGCATCATGGAAGCATTAGAAACAATAGCTCATGACATCACCATAGGAAACATGAAGGATATCTAGAACAAAATCCATGGTAGTAAAATATGAAGGATATATCTCTTGGGAACCTCATTGCAAACTTAAGGAAAATAAGAAGTCATCCAAGACAAGGCTGATTATACATCAAGTCAAAAAGGAAACATCTGTCGAATAGGGATATGCAAGATCCTTAAGATTCTCTGATCCCCATTGGATGGTTCACCAATCTAGAGAGGAAGCAAGTGTTTCACTAGGAACTCCAACTTGTGGAGTTCATGGGATGATGGTATGATGACATGAGAGATGAAGCAGACCAAGGGGTTAAAGATATTTTCAATCAAGGAAGTTATCGAAAGAAGCATAGATGACTTAAAGGTAAATGAGGTATGTATGCTTGTATTTAATATTATAATGTCATGTCGTATGGTTGCAGGTAACATGGATCACCACTTATATCTTGAAGCATGATCAAAGGAAAAGGATCTTCTCCTCTAAAAGGATGCGGAAAGGCATAAGTCACACTAGATGAAATCAACATAATATTTCCTCATATGAAGTATGAGGTGGTTGACTACAATTAAGGAACACTGATTAGAATCTCCTAGGAATGAAATGTGTGAAGAAATGAAGGAAGATATCATGAGATATGCAACCATGATAAAGGAAATCAACATCCAAAAGACCAAGAATATTTGACTAAGAAATCTCCCATAAAGATATCAAGACTCTAATCGAAGTCTAAAAAAGATGGAGACCCTTCAAAATGGATATCTCTGGGAGATGTGTCAACATGTATGAAGGATGTTGATACCTATAGGAATATATCATGATGAAAGGCCATCACAAAGTAATTGTGATTTAAGTGTTCATTTCATATTTTGAACAAATATATGGATGGGATTATGCTAGATTACCAAGGGGAAGAATTGTGGATGACTTCCAAGAGGACCGTATACAAGGATGTAAGATCCTTCCGAAAATATGGCATGAAGAAATCAGCCTGACATGAAGCAAGGCCAGATGAAGACTAATGGATCACTTTCTGATGAAAGGAATGATGACATGACTAACTCGTGGATGAAAGTGATGGATGATCTGTGCCCTATGAAAGAAGCCACAAAAGATGAAGACTCTTGGACAAATAAATTCATGATATCGAAGGAAGGATCTATTCAAGCAGTTGGTCAAGGAGTTCTTGTAGGTCCCTGATTGAGAGGGAGCCTGGAAGCAAGTTTCTTACTTGGGAGAAACTTCTAAATTCCTAAACCAAGAGGGATATTAGGTACATTCCTTATGTAGGAATGAGTAAATTTCATTATTGGAATTGATATGTCATCCCTAATTGAGAGGGAGAGATAGAGACGCCATTCTGGTCTTCACCTAGGAAGACAAAATGGTGGATTGGGTAATCATCTGGCATTCGATACTCTTTGAGGATGAGATAGGTAATCCAAGATAAGAGTAATCATCAACCAATATTCTTTGAGGATTGGTTATCCAAGATAAGAATAGTCCAAAGAAGTTCATACTCTATGAACACCTAGGTGGAGTATGTACCTTGAGAGAATGATTTTGGTGTCTATGAATCATTGGTCTCACCAGCATTGTGCTTTCATCACATGGATAGAGTTGTTAGTCAAGGCCTTTCTATGTCGCAATGTTGGTTGAAATGATGTTATACATATGGGTTAAAATATGATTCTTCTTATGAGAAATTCTTCAGATTGAGAATGACCATGTACCATTATGAATACCTCCCTAGTTAAGAGGGAGTGTTGAAAAGTGTAACTAGGTTTAGTCTTCATAATGACATGTAATTGTGACTTTTGTAAATGATGTAATGAAGAAAATAAAAATATTTTTGTAAGCCTTGCTTCATGGGTTTCATGAGCAAGTGATTTTATTTTAGATGGCTCCCATTGAGAGCCTTAGGATTAGTCATTAAAATTCAAAGAGTCTATGTCATGTATGAATAACCGTTCTTGGGGATATAACAATGTATTTGAGTCTATAATAAGTCTAGAAAGCCCTGCAACAACAAGCACTAGTTCTGCACTTGAAGTCAACCTCAAAACTTGAAAGGAAACTCATGTCGGTTCACCCTATGGAGACACATCTATTTGAAATTACATGTCGGCTTATTTATATGAACCAAAAACTATGTAAGGGCATGTAGACACTTTGCATTTCCTCAGTTCAGAACTCGGATCCCTCTTAAGTTTTAATAACAAGATACAGTGAACAGTTCGGTTATATTTTCGGTGGACAAGTTCGATGGGTAAGGAAGTATCAACATGCTTTTTGTAGGGATGATTATAGTAGGTAAGGCATGGATCTTTCAAATATTCAGATCAAAGACACAATGAGAGGGGAAGAGACAAAGTCGGATGAAAAGAAGGAATTCAAACAGTCAATGGAGGAGTAATGAGGGTTCTTTGAAGGCTAAACAGAAGTTCTGCTTCATGAAGATAATAGTTTCGGTGTCACCTCAACAAATGTTTTCGGTGCTACCATAGTTAAGGTCTCGGTGCTATCTAAATAAGAATGTCTCGGTCATATTGCAAGGAGAATATCAGCGCCACAATAGAAGATCACAGGATGGTCAAGAAACCACAGTTTTTGTGGTATATAGAGGCCACAATTCGGTGCTGTGAAGGAGTTATTCTTTAGTGATGTATTATTGTGTTTTGATGATGCTACAGTGGTCATAATTTCGTAACTTCACATTGACATGTTACAGTGCCATGAAGAGATGATCTCAGCTTGGGGAAGATCAAAGTAGAAGAGAAGCGAAGAATAAGGTTGACTATGTATTGGTATTGGAGTGGTGAAATAGGTCAAGGGTCTTGGTCTTGGTATTTGTCAATCAGAATCTCTATAAGAATAATTTTTGTGGGTTTTACTCTCAAAGAGTTAGAGGTTTTGGCCCTGACTCATAGCCTACATGATGTGTCTCTTTTCTATTTATATTCATGCATTAGTTATTGTTTGATGAAGAAGAACACTAATAATCTAACATGAAGAAGATCCTAATCTAAACAGTAAAAATCATTCATAGACAGTCACTAATAGAAGAGAAATCACCTAAGGCCAATGCCTTAGATTTCTCAACACGTAGTTGGGCCAACCACAGGCCATCACATGGCCCAATAGATGGTTGCCACATGGAATTATGGGAGGTTTCCACGTGAATTTGTGTTATTGTTCAAAAAAAATTGTTAACTGAAAAATTAATCAACCTCGACGGGGTTCCACCCCGAGACCTCCGACGAACCAACCATTTGTCTTATTGTTAGACCTTGCTGTGATTCTTATTATGTATAGTGGGCCATTTTTATTTATTGCAATGTATTGGGACACATTCGAGGGGGGCGAGATCACCTGACCGGCCTAGCCATGGTCACATTATATAACATAAAAACGTGGTGAGAGGAGGATGGGCGTCCATGTGGCCCTAGCCCTAAGAAATATGGACATCACATAACCTCAGCGATATACGCGGAGAGGCAGGGTGCGTCGCACACTTCCCACACCCCATCCTGTGGCCACAGACCAACTAACACGACTAGTCGCTAAGGCCGATAGGGCGAGTGGCCTTTGGCCCATGCCCCTGTCACATTGTTTCCACGTGACCAAATCGGAGGCGGAATCTTGGGGCATGGGGGTCAGTTAAACATCTGACAACTTGCACCAAAATTGGTGGAAATGTCGTTGAACCCACTAGTTTGTCACTCCAAAATTCCGCCAAGGCCATAATTCATTGCCATTTTTTACAAAGGGTCAATTTTGCAAGACAATTAGCAAAGAAATGAAGAAGGAAACCTAACTTGGCCATTTTTTAGCCTTTATGAACCCAAGAAGAGCATACACAAGGGTTTTTGGGTGTTCTGGACATAATGGCAGTGTAATTTTTTTATTTAAACATTGTGTGTTGATGTAATTGACATTTTGAGCATATAATTTAAATGGAAAACATTGGGAGTTGGACCTAGAGATGTAGCCCAAAAGGGGTGAACTCCATCATCAAATTGGGTTTTTGTGATGTTGTATGTTGTTTATTTTTATCTGTTTAAATCTATAAAATTTATCTAATTTTAATAATGTTATGAGCTTTTGCAATTTCGATCCATTGCCCACAAGACATAAACTAGCTTGCAAACTTTTTCAAGAAACCTTCAATTTTTAATTTTAGATCAGTTTGGTATAAGAGCATTGTTGTTTTGAAGATTTGAGAGTTTTTGAAAGTGTTTTCTTGAATGTTTGCAAGGTCTAGATTGAGAAGAGGAGAAGGGGTGCTTGAAGAACCAAACCCTCAATTTGGTTCAAGGAGGCCACAAACTCCACTAGTCATGGCACATGAAGAAGGACATGAGATGATTTATGAGGATGAGAGAGCATTCTATAGGTTTTACCCCATACAGAAATTACCTGCATATGAATTCTAAAACATAGAAAACAAACAATGCGAGAGCATAACACATAAAACACATATACACAGATATTTCCCCTGGATCCCAAAACCGGGACTACTAGCTTGATTTTTCATTATATTCCTTTCAATGTTATAATACATATTTATACATGCCATCCAAAACCATGGACCGAAAACCATATGTAGGTTCGCCCAACCTAATATAGGGTCCAAAAAAAATTTCTCGGGGCACTGCCTCGGACCCCGTAGAGGGGGGCTACCCGCCCCCCTCAAACCCCCCCTGTGACCCCCCAGTGCACAATCGGTGCAACGAAGGGCAGGCTCCACCCCCCCTCTAACCCCCCGGTTCACTACGTAGGTTAGTCATGGAAAGAATATAACACAACCCAACATTCTCCCACTTGTTGTTTTCTTTCCGTAGGGGGCCACATGAGATTTCAACCATTTTTCAGCCCTGCAACGCCCATTGTTTCTCTACACGAGAAGAACTTCTCAGAGCTCACAGATTTTGTCAATGCATCTGTAGTATTCTTCAAAGTGTCCACCTTTACCAGCAACACCTTTTTGGTCTTCTATTATATCCCTCACAAAGTGATACTGAACATCAATGTTCTTTGTCTTTGAATGATAAGCAAGGTTCTTTGCCAAGAAAATTGCACTTTGGTTGTCACAGTCTATCCTTATAGCTCCCTGTACTAACCCCATACTTGAACACAATCTCTGCAACCAAAACGCTTCCTTGCTTGCATGAGTGGCTGCCATGTATTCTGCCTCTGTAGTTGATAGTGCCACTACAGATTGTTTCTTACTCATCCAACTGACTGCACCTCCAAATAGGTTAAACACATACCCACTTGTAGATCTTCTCTGATCCAAATCTCTAGGCCAGTTTGCATCAAAAAAGCCACGGATATCCAAAACTCTGTCCAATCCTGGTCTTCCTTGGTAGCACAAACCATAATCACTAGTGCCACGCAAATACCTAAAAACCCGCTTCAATGTTGTCCAATGCTCCTTCCCTGGTTTTGACATAAACCTGCTCAATACTCCCACTGCATGTGCAATTTCTGGTCTAGTACAGACCATTTCATACATCAGGCTACCGACTGCACTTGCATATGAAACACGAGACATATCCTCTTCCTCTTATTGTGCCTTGGGACACTATTCAGCAGATAACTTTACACCTACAAGAATAGGAACCTTCACCGGTTTACTATCCTTCATATTAAACCTCTGCAGTATTGTCTCGACATACTTCCTCTGGTTTAACCAGAGCTTCCTCTTTGCCCGATCTCTTTTAATTTCCATGCCCAAAATATAGTTTGAGCACCGAGATCTTTCATGTTGAATTTTGGAGGACAATGGGTCTTTCAAAATACTGATAATTTCTTTTCATTTCCAACCAAAACATACTCTCCACATACCAGGACCAGATAAATAAACACGGTCACCAATTAATTTAAAATACACACAATGATCTGCTTTGCTTCTGGTGAAGCCAAGTCCCCGTATAAATGTATCAAATTTCTGATACCACATCCTTGGTGACTGTTTTAACCCATACAGAGACTTCTTTAACTTGCATTCTAGTTCTTTCTTACCCTTCACCGCAAAGCCTTCAGGTTGCTTCATGTAGATTTCCTCTTCCAAATCCCCGTGAAGAAATGCTGTCTTCACATCCCATCTGTTCTACCTCAAATCAAAAGCAGCAGCAACAGATAAAAGTAATCTAATAGAAGTTACCTTGGCAACAGGAGAAAAAATATCACCAAAATCAATTCCCGGCACCTGGGAATAACCTTTTGCTACAAACCAAGCTTTGTATTTCTCCACCTTCCCTTCTGCATTTGTCTTCTTCTTGAACACCCATTTGCTGCCAATGGGTTTCCTTCCAGCCGGCAATTCCACCAGATCCCAAGCCTCATTTTTGTGCAAAGATGCCATTTCATCAACCATGGCCTCTTTCCAGAGTTTTCCATCCTCTGAATCCACTGCTTCCTTCACAGTTCTGGGATCATCATCAGTAACAGACAAAGCAAAATTTGAACAGAAATAAGATGGACTATACCTTTCTGGCTGCCTTCTTTCTCGAACTGATCTTCTCACAGCCGGAGTTTGTGGCTCTTCATCTTCTGATTCCTCCTCTGCTACAGAGTCTGATTCTTCCTCCTTTAGTTCAAATTCTATCTTCACAGGGTCCTTTGGTTGGACTTCATGTTTAATAACATCTTTCACCTCTCTGAACACCACATCTCGACTGTACACAACCTTCCTTGTTATTGGGTTCCAAAGCTTATAACCCT
>APFE030682422.1:8538-21800 GCA_000404065.3 Pinus taeda
GAAATTTTCCCACAGGTAGAGCAAGAAAATTGAATTCTACCTAATCTCACTCGAAAAATTTCACCAGAAATGAATATGAAATGAACTATGAAACATAACAAGATACATATGAAACATAAGAGACACACTTTCTACACTCACAACCACATGAATCACATGAAACAGAGACGCTGCCTTTCATTAATTCTCTGTAAAAATATACAGTGCAGAAACAAAGTTTTTTTCCCACAGTCTCCCAGAAGTTACAAGCCAGCCAACCAATTTCTTTGCAAATGGTTTGCATACAATATATAGAATGTGATAGAACGCCCAAGGGTCACAAAATGAAGGTGGAGAGCCAAACATCAGCTACATATGCAGCGCCACAAACATGACAAATGGCTTGGGTGACTCTTTGCTTTCCTTTGCCACTTGGATAATTGACCATGCCGAAAAACTGAAGTGCATATGAGTGGGCCCACTTACAAAATGTGAGGCATCCTCCTCCTGTGCATCCTCCTCTTTTCCATGTGACTTTTGGAGGCCTTCTCGGTATCCAAATTGAGTGTAGGATAGCGCGTTGGAAAGGTCTTTGAGTCTACTTTCCAACCCAACCAGAATTTTTGAATTTGGAGTTAATTTCCTCTGCCAAAAATCAAATCTCCCAAGACTGGTCAAAATGTGCCAAATGAGGCTGTCTCAAGGCAGAGTGCTGTTGCGGTCAACTTTTGAATGCCTTCCTCAACTCCAAATTGAGCTCAGGATAGCTCATTAGAAAGAAAGTCATTTGGCCAACCAAGCTAGGAGAAAACTTGATTTTCCTGAGGTCGCTCCAGAGGTGCATCAATTCTCCCGAGACAATTGTATTTTTGACATTTCTTCAAAACAATGACACCTATGTAAAAAGTGAAGGAGGTTTTTCCTCCTTGGTCTGTTGTGGACAAAACCCTCTCTCAGTGTTTTCAAATTCGTCTCTCCTTGCTCAGAAACATCATTTGACTGAAGCCTACCCCAATGTGGGGAATAAGAGATTTGTCGAAATGAATCGAAATGAAGGGGATAGGGAGCTTATAAATTCTTGAGGAAATTTTGGGAAGTATGGAGGGATGTTAGGAAGTAGGGGAAAGTGGAATCTCATAAATTGAGTGAGGGGAAGGGGTCCAAAAAGGCAAAACACAGGCCCAACCATAGAAAATTGCCAAGTTGTAGCAAGAAACTAGGGTTTGTGTGAAAATGATGAATTTGGGGAATCTTAGTGAGGGGAAGTGTTTGATAAGGTATTTTAAGGATAGGGGAAGGTGTATCAACATCAGGATACAAGTTTTTTCGATGATTTTACCATCCAAGAGAAATTAACTTCAAAACCCTAGGAGAGGGAAATGAACCTTGCCTAGGCGCAACTGAAGCATGAACAAAGTGTGAAATGACCCAGTGGAAATTGACATGATATTGACAACCCTCTGAATGATGGTAAACTCAGCTGAATAGTGACATAGACCGAAATCTGGACAACTCTGAAAGGAGTGTAAGCAAGCCCTAGACCTAATGCCTAGTGACCAAATTGTGCTTGAAGACCCATTGAAATGACAAAATTTGACCTTGACACCTTAAAATCACTTGTGTAAGAGCATGTTTGATCACTGGAGGAAGGCTACAAAGACTGACACTAACACATTCATTTATAGAAGATGAATACAAGGAACTTGGAAGTAGGGTCGTCGCTACATTCCCAAAGGTATATTAATGATCTAATGTTAGTAATTCAGTTTCAATGAGTTGTTACGAATTTGGACATGAATGGTCAGCTCGTCATTTGTATCTTAACAGTACATTGAGAGGAACATACCGGTAAAAATTAATGCTAAAGATTTTATTCCCGTTGTGATATCATGAAAAAAATTATAGTCTCTGCTATTATTGGAAATAGTTTAATACCAAATGAAGGGGAATCAGAACAATATCAGCAGTGTAGTTTACAAATTCAGAGAGACAAGAAATCGTGAAGAAATGTCTCGTGGAAACTATAAAAACTATCAATTCATAGTTGTGCAATCATTGGGAATGAAAGCCTCTAGTCAACATAAGCACCTATGCAAGTTATGGCATTCAGAGAAATAACCAAATCCTATCAAATAGGATTAAGGCTTTGCAATTCTGACATGCTAGCATTGGAAATCTGATTATCCAGACTTATTCTCCCTCGCATGGGTTGTCAAGAGAAGCTTCAATAATAAATATACTAATTTCCAAATCGTAGTTATGTTGTCCAAATGTAAGGCTATTTTTGTACCCAAGGGATCTTCAAAATTAAAACTCATTTAGGCTTTCAAGGATAGCCACCTCATGTAAAATTGCAGAAAACTCACTCCCCTCCTTTTAAGGTTTTTAATTTAGAGAAAGAAAAAGATTTTTCATTTATATAGTCATGTGATACCATTACGAATATAAATAGAATCAGACTAGAGAAAATGTTTCTTGTAAAGCATAACCCCTGCCTTCTGAAGAATCACTGTTATTTTGATGAAATTACTTAGATTGAACATGCCCTAGACGTTTATCTCTAACTTTATAGGATTAAGGATTTGCAATTCTGACATGCTACTGTTGGAAATCTAATTACCCAGATTTATTCTCCCTCGCATGGGTTGTCAAAAGAGAAGCTTCAATCATAAATATATTAATTTACAAATCGTAGTTCTATTGGCCAAATGTAAATCTATTTTTGTACTAAAGGGATCTTCAAAATTAAAATTCATTTAGGCTTTCACGCAATGCCACATCGTGCAAAATTCCAGAAACTCACTCTCCTCCTTTTAAGGATTTTAATTTACAGAAAGAAAAAGATTTTTCATTTATATAGTCACATGATATCATTACAAATATAAATAGAATGAGACTAGAAAAAATATTTCTTCTAAAGCATAACCCCTACCTTCTCAAGGATCACTCTTATTTTGATGAAATTACTTAGATTGAACATGCCCTAAATATTTATGTCTAACTTTATAGGATTAAGGCTTTGCAATTCTGACATGCTAGCATTGGAAATCTGATTATCCAGATTTATTCTCCCTCGCATGGGTTGTCAAAAGAGAAGCTTCAATCATAAGTATACTAATTTCCAAATCGTAGTTCTTTTGGCCAAATGTAAGGCTATTTTTGTAGCCAAGGGATCTTCAAAATTAAAACTCATTTAGGCTTTCAAGCATAGCCACATCGTACAAAATTCCAAAAAACTCACTCCCCTCCTTTTAAGGTTTTTAATTTACAGAAAGGAAAAGATTTTTCATTTATATAGTCATGTGATATTATTACAGATAAATAAAATGAGACTAGAGAAAAGATTGCTTGTAAAGCATAACCCCTTCCTTCTCAAAGATCACTGTTATTTTGATGAAATTACTTAGATTGAACATGCCCCAAATATTTATCTTTAACATTATAGATTAACGCTTTACAATTCTGACATGCTAATGTTGGAAATATATTATCCAGATTTATTCTCCCTAGCATGGGTTGTCAAAAGAAGCTTCAATCATAGATATACTAATTTCCAAATAGTAGTTCTAGGGCTAAATGTAAGGCTATTTTTGTACCCAAGGGATCTTCAAATTCAAAACTCATTTAGGCTTTCAGGCATCACCACATCGTGCAAAATTCTAAAAAATTCACTCCCCTCCTTTGAAGGTTCTTAATTTACAGAAAGAAAAAGGTTTTTCATTTATATAGTCACATGATACCATTACAAATATAAATATAATGAGACTATAGAAAATATTGATTTTAAAGCATAACCGCTGCCTTCTCAAGGATCAATGTTATTTTGATGAAATTACTTAGATTGAACATGCCCTAAATATTTATCTCTAACTCTATAGGATTAAGGCATTGCAATTCTGACATGCTAGCATTGGAAATGTGATTATCCAGATTTATTCTCCCTCACATGGGTTGTCAAAATAGAAGCTTCAATCACAAATATACTAATTTCCAAATCATAGTTCTGTTGGCCAAATGTAATGCTATTTTTGTACCCAAGGGATCTTCAAAATTAAAACTCATTTAGGCTTTCAGGCATAGCTGCATCGTGCAAAATTCCGGAAAACTCACTGCCCTCCTTTTAAGGTTTTTAGTTTACAGAAAGAAAAAGATTTTTCATTTATATAGTCACGTGATATCATTACAGATATAAATAGAATGAGACTAGAGAAAATATTGCTTATAAAGCATAACCCCTGCCTTCTCAAGGATCACTGTTATTTTGATGAAATTACTTAGACTGAACATGCCCTAAATATTTATCTCTAACTTTAAATATCAAAAAATACCATAAAAAGGATTTTTCTGCTCACTTTTAGTATAAAAGAAATATCCTAGTGTAATCCCTTCTTCCCATTGGCTATCTAGGATGCAATATTTTGTCCTTTTATTGAAGAACACCCTTTTTTCTATTTACTAGGGTCCTAGCTACATTCCCAAAGCTATATTAATTATCTAAGGTTAGTAATTCAGTTTTGATGAGTTGTTACAATTTTGACATGACTGGTTAGCTCATCCTTTGCATCTTAACAACATATTGAGAGGAACATATAGGTAAAAATGAATGCCTTAAGCCTTGAATAATGCCTCCAAACTCCAATCTAAACACATAAATTCAGATAACATTAAAATTCCTATTAGCATGAGGATGGGAAAGATGATAATGACTAGTTTGAGAATGGAAAAGATGAGAATGGAGAAGTGGAATAAGCATACTACAACTAATTTCATATAATAAAAAGAACCATCTAATTTAAAAAACAAATATTTAAAATAATTTTTCTTTAATTTTTCATATAGTTTTTCATATTTCTCGAAAGAAACAAAAGTATAATTAAAAAAACATTTTAAAATATGATTAAAAAACTTTTAAAATAAGTTTTATTTTTTATTTTTAAATATATTTGTTCATATTATTTTAAGAAAGTCAAAAAATAATGTCTCTAGGGAGAAAAATAAAATTGTCTATTAAAAAATGTAATTAAAAAATATTTAAAATAATTTATTTATTTTTTTAATATATTTTTTCATCATTACTATGAAGCTTTTAAGAAATTTATTTAACCCAAAAATATCTTTTGATCTTAAATTCAATTATTTTAAATAAAAAATCACTCATATTTTCCAACTTCTCCTCGCTTAGCATCCTTTCATCTTAAAATTAATTTTTTTCTTACTCGATGAACATCCTTTCATCTTAAAATTAAATTTTTGTCTTAACTTATTCACTTTTAAATTATTTTAAATTAAAAATGGCTCGTAGTTTCAAATTTCTGGTCTCTTCTTAGCATTTTAGGGCTATAGGATTTCTTTCTTTCACATGGGAGTTGTCAGGGCATGGACGGTTAAGAGGGTTATAGAATTTCGCTTTCTTCACACCAGAGTTATCAAGGAATTAAATGGTAAGAGGAGAAGAACAACGCTGCCCATGGCTAGGGTCAACACACGATTCCTAGTGCGTGACTCATCTACATCTGTTCGTAGGCAAGCAAGGGAGGTTGTGAGATGCATCGTCAAGGAATCGATGTCCAATCCAAGAGGCACTACTCTGCAGCCTCGTCTGTGGCAATCGGTAACTATAGATGTGAAATTCATTTGGACAAATTTTGCTTTTGATTCTTCTCCTCCAATTCTTTAACTCAAGGGACCTCTTTTTTGATGTAGAATGTGGTTTGGCTCCTTTCAACCATGACCCTCGTGGGGTGCCACTCCCAGGGAATGCCCTTTAAGCGAAGGGAGGTGAGGAGGAGGAAGCTCTCCTTCTCATAATCTATGTTTAGGTAATGTGTCTAGCAAGACAAAAGAGCCTATCCTCATTGATAATTTCATTAAGTTTGGGGAGATCGGTGGCATAGTTGTTTACCCATAGTGGAACCGCGCATTTGTGTATTTCAAGCCCATTGAGCATGCCAAAGTAGCCAAGGAGCGCTTGCACGGCTTGGTCATGAGAGGAAACTCTTTCTTAATCAAATTGACCAAGGCAGTAAGGATTTTACAGTTCATTCCTCTTTGTTTATTCCTCCTCTGGTGGAGGTATTTCTGTTAATTCTCCATACACCCTTAGCTTAGCTCAATATTGTGATGAATGTTATGCAAACCCTTGATTATATAAATATATTTAATCTAAACACTATTTTCGAGGGGATTTTATCAAATTTCCTCTACATTTTATTTATTTATTTAAAGTATATGGGTCAATTTCTTTCAATTGCTTGTTTGGTTGTTTCCACTTAAATCTTGTTTGCACACGAATTTGATTTATTTGCATCTTTCAAAATTTATGGAAAGTTAGGAAGATGCCATGATATTTCTTCTTTCTTTGGAGTACAAGCAAGAAGACTAGTTCAAGCACTTATGCATCCTAAAGAGCATATTGTATATGATATCTCTCGTTAAATGTTTTCTCAAATATTGGGGCCCAGAAATGCATATTTTTGGAGACGCCTACCAACCATTGTTGGCGGGTTTAGAAAAGGAAGGCCTTCTTGCTCACCATGAATGAGACTATTAAAAAACCTTCTTGTGATAAATCTACTACTTTGAAGGATAACATAGGCCCAAAATCAGACTGAACAGTTTTGTTTGCTTTAGGGATAAATACTCTACTAAATAAGTTATCCTTCACCATTTTTAAGACAATAATGTGCCATATCCAGGAGGAAGCTACCAGGGTGGTCCTGCTGGTGAATGTGAACATAATGAAGAATCTGATTCTGAAAAATCAAATTGTGAACCATCTCATATTTTTTATTTTGACAGACAATTGATCTTTGATCATGCAATTTCGATGAGTTCATTGCATTCAACTTAAAGAAAGGCCCCTCTATATTTTCTTATGAGCACTCGTTTTATGATGTAGGGAGAGAACAAGAACATGTTGCGGATTTGGGAAGGGGCTTCAAAATTGAAAAAAATAATGAAGACTATTGGGGATGAAATTTAATCACATCCCTAACTAAAGTTGTGATAGGTCTAAAGGATACTTGTGCTATCATGAGAGGGATGAAAACTGAGACATGTCCTCCTTTGAATGGCAACGTTGATCTTGATATTACTCAAAAAAATTGTCTAAAACTTAAGGAGTTTGTTGTGATCAAGATTCCTGATAGGCGTTGCAGTTCGTATGTCACAATTCGACCTTTGTCAATTTATTTCATGAATTTGATGAGCAAGACAACATGAAAAATATAGCAAGTGTTAGTAGAGGTACACTACACCCCTTCGATGCACAAGAAGTTTAGTTATCAAATGATCAATGAAGGTGGTGTTAAAGCCGCTGCCAAGTTCTATATTCTAGCGTCCATCTAAACAACGAATGGGAATATGCCTTTGATGGCAAGGGCTACATGATCCCTAGATTTACAAAAGAAGAGGGCACACTAAAGGCCTTGAAGATAGAGTAACACATATCCCTCAGAATTTATGATATATCATGAGTACCACTGTGTGTAGAATTAAAGGAATTTATTGTACGAGATACTAAGGAGGAGAATCTATGTAGATAATACTATCTCAATGAGTAGCTATCCATAAATTATCTTCAAATCAAGTCATATCATTGGTGAAGGAGAGGATCATCATTCTGTTGGATAGACAACATCAATAGTTGTATCCAAACTTCATAGTTCCCTTCGAATATTGAGAATGCAATCATTTGCAACCTCCTATTAATCCAAAGATTTTATAGCTTTGACTTAAGGCGATCATCTGGCATTAAGTCATGAGGCAACTGATCCTTAGTGAGGAAAGATGTTTTGGATTCAGGCGTTTATAACACTCTTCTACATAAGATCTGGATATCAAAATGAGTGTCCCCTGTAGATACTTCTTCAAGGCACCTCTGATTTCGAGGTGAGAGTTGCCTCAAAAGAGACTGTTCCACAGTGCCATGAAATTTCTTCATCTTAACCATTATTTAATGTGGAATCTTCAGGTGTGTTGCATCTCTTATCCAAATTGTTGCAAAATTTTTGTTTATAACTGAAGATCCCCGTAGATTCTTCATAATAGATTACCACAGTGTGTAGAATTAAAGGAATTTATTATGCCAGATACTGAGGAGTATAATATGTGTAGATAATACTATCTTAATAAGTATCTATCTGTAAATTGTCTTCGAATCAAGGCATATTATTGGTGAAAGAGAGGATCGTCATCTTGTTTGATAGACAACATCAATAGCTGTATCCAAACTTCATAGTTCCCTTTGAATATTGAGAATGCAATCATTTGCAGCCTGCTATTAATCCAAAGATTTTATAGCTTCATCTGAAGGTGATCATCTGGCCTTAAGTCATGAGGCAACTCATCCATAGTGAGGAAAGATGTTTTTCATTCAGGTGTTTATAACACTATTCTACATAAGATATGGATATCAAAATCAGGGTCCCTTACAGATACTTCTTCAAGGAACCTCTGATTACGAGGTGAGACTTGCCTCAAAAGAGACTGTTCCACTGTGCCATGAAATTTCTTCATCTTAAATGTTCTTCAACGTGGAATCTTCAGGTGTGTTGCATCTCTTATCCAAATTGCTGCAAAAAATTTGTTCATAACTAAAGATCCCTGTAGATTCTTAATAATATATTACCATTGTGTGTAGAATTAAGCGAATTTATTATGCTAGATACTGAGGAGGATAATCTGTGTATATAATACTATCTTAATGAGTGGCTATTGTAAATTGTCTTCGAATCAAGGCATATGATTGGTGAAGGAGAGGATCATCATCTTGTTGGATAAACAACATCAATAGCTGTATCCAAACTTCATAGTTCCCTTTGAATATCGAGAATGCAATCATCTGCAACCTACTATTAATCAAAATATTTTATAGCTTCGTCTTAAGGTGATCATATGGCCTTAAGTCATGAGGCAACTGATCCATAGTGAGGAAAGATGTTTTGCATTCAGATGTTTATAACAGTATTCTACATAAGATCCAGATATCAAAATCAGGGTCCCCTGCCGATACTTCCTCAAGGCACCTCTGATTTCAAGGTGAGAGTTGCCTCAAAAGAGAGTATTCCACAGTGCCATGAACTTTCTTCTTCTTAATTGTTCTTCAACGTGGAATCTTTAGGTGTGTTGCATCTTTTTATCAAAATTGCTACAAAAAATTTGTTTATAACTGAAGATCCCTGTAGATTCTTCAGAATAAACTATCACTGTGTGTAGAATTAAAGGATTTCCTTATTCAAGATACCGAGGAGAAAATCTGTGTAGATAATACTATCTGAATAAGTAGCTATCCATAAATTGTCTTCGAATCAAGGCATATGATTGGTCAAGGAGAGGATCATCATCTTGTTGGATAGAAAACATCAATAGCTGTATCCAAACTTCATAGTTCACTTTGAATATCGAGAATGCAATCATCTGTAACTTGCTATTAATCCAAAGATTTTATAGCTTCATCTTAAGGTGATCATCTGGCCTTAATTCATGAGGCTACTAATCCATAGTGAGGAAAGATGTTTTGCATTCAAGTGTTTATAACAGTATTCTACATAAGATCCGAATATCAAAATCAAGGTCCCCTGCAGATACTTCTTCAAGGCACCTCTGATTTCAAGGTGAGAGTTGCCTCAAAAGAGACTGTTCCACAGTGCCATGAACTTTCTTCGTCTTAATTGTTCTTCAACATGGAATCTTCGGGTGTGTTGCAACTCTTATCCAAATTGCTGCAAAAATTTTGTTTATAACTGAAGATCCTTGTAGATTCTTCATAATAGATAATTCTTCAAAGGATAAGTTATTTGACTATATTGTTCACAACTTCGATTGTGAACAAGACTGCAATACTGTCATCATTTTACAAAAGCTTCTACACCTTGTAAAAGGTCATGAATGATGTTGAGTTGAATATGATGAGTTGTTATACCTAGAGTAGTACCACATGTAAGGTATCCAAAAAAAACTTTACTACACAAGATAGCTTCAGGTCTTTTAGGAGAACCATTTTTTGTCTTGATAGATCCAAGCTCTGAGTTTACTGAGGTGATTTCAGCAGAATCTCAGTTCTGATAATAAAATACTCTGATCAAAAGCTTTCACGCTTTCACTTCTTGAAGGTACAAAATGATAGAGGAAAACACAATGTCCTTCATGCCTCCTTTACTTTGCTTGATGGGGAGGAAGGAATAGGATTAATGAGCAATGAATGTGCTCAAACAAAAACCTTTGTACAATGAGCCTATTCGGCTGTGAAATTATTTCTCTTGTAGATATTTATGCCCAGAGATCCAATAATTATGACAACACAATGTCCTTCATGCCTCCTTTACATTTCTTGATGGGGAGGAACGAATAGGATTACTGAGCAATGCATGTGCTCAAACAAAAACCTTTGTACAATGAGCCTATTCGGCTGTGAAATTACTTCTCTTGTAGATATTTATGCCCAGAGATCCAATAATTATGACATGCATTACCTGTGTCGCTTTTCTTTTGTTAGTGTCAAATGATTCCATAAGATGAAATAGGTCTAATATCTTCATAATCTAGGTGACAAAAACACAATTGTCATAACTTCACTAAAATCACACATGCTTCTAGAGAATTAAAGATCTTAAGCAAAAATGACTAAGTGGCTATTTTGCAAGAGCTTTCTGTGACAATTGGTATCATGTTGGCATATCTATTTGGGTTGTTCCTTGATTGCAGGGCTCTAGCCATTGCAAGTAAGTTCCATTTTCGGTTGTGTTGGATGTTGGAGATTACTTTTACTTGAATTAAGGGAAGGTTTCTTGTTAATAGATATGAATTTACAGTTGAAGGGCCAATTTAGATGAACATTGTAAACTGCTTTAAGCAGTGACTGGTCGTCCTCACTCAGCTATGCATCCCAGATGTTATTATGCCTCTCATTTTCCCAAGTTTCTCAACACTCTTTGCATTCTAATTGATAACTATTTAAAATCATATTTCGTCTATGTTTTTTTCTCTCTATCTGATCTTCTTTCCAAGTGGGAACCTTGCTTTTACTCCAGAGTCTACACTTTCCGTGTTGATTAGATTTGAGGCATTGGAGAAATGTTTTTTTTTCCCATTATTTTGTGTTTGTGCAGGGGTAGTTCCTTGTGCTCTTTTGTTTCCAGGGTTATTTTTTATCTCGGAATCTCCAAGATGTATGGTAAGCTTTTTATAATGAACATTATGCTTGTCAATTAATTGAGTTGGTGTTAACCATGTTAACCCTGTCACCATATGTCATGCTATGTGAAATATTAATATCAAATTTAATGTTGTTATGAGTGCAGGCTAAAATTGGTAATGAAGATTTTGAAGCCTCATTGCAAGCTCTTAGAGGTAGTCAGGTTGATGGTACCCTAGAAGCTGTTGAAATCAGGGTAACATTTCGGAACAATTGCATTTTTATCATTTTCCATGTCAAATTCATATATGTTTCTATTGTACCCTTCTTGACTGATTTCTTATCAGTCACGTGTAGTTGCTGAGTCATGGATATTCGATACTGTTCCAATGGAATTTTATCTTGTTTGGTTTTTAGTCTTTTTCAGTGTGCAGTCTGAATGTTTTGCATACAAAGTTCCAACAATGTATATGGATTTCCCATCAAGGTCATTTTTGTCACTAATTTGAATATTTTTTCCTTTTTGAGTACAGTGGAGAGAGTAAATCAACAACCCAGAATATGGTTTTCCAAGATCTTTGAATGAAAATATGCAATGCCTCTGACTGTAAGTCATATGTTTGCATAGTTAGGAATATGATAGACTTATATGATTTTTATAAGTGCAAACTTCTGCGATTCATAATGTTTATAAAAAAAAAATCGGGTAAATCACATAGATAAATTTCTGGTTGACGCATTTTGAATCACACAATGTGGTTCAACATCAGAACTAAGATGATTTTGTGTGTGCTGGTGAATTTGCATAAACTGGTTGCTATTTTATTGCTTACTGACAAGAATATGATTACAAAAATAAAGTATCCTTGCGTTGTATTTATTATATGCATATTGGGATTGGGATGCTTCTTTTACAACAGTTCAGGTATTATGTTTTACAACAGTTCCATTTTTAAGTCTGCTAGTGAGTTTACCAAATACTTCCTGTTAGAAAGTATGGTACTTGTGATCTAGATTCATATTGCTCTATTAGTAAAAACATGATGTAATTGCAAAATACATATTGGCATCATGGACTTCTAATTTGGATGGGATTTGAACACAGGGAATCTTTTTTGTAGCTTTATAGCCTTTCATAATTAGAGGGTTTTAATTTTTAACCAAGGACTCCGATCATTCATGTGATCTTTATGGCTCTTCTTTTGATTTTAATTCTTATTGTCTATCACAAGCTTGCCTAAGAAAATTTGTATTTCTTTCAATGTTTTATCATTTAAAATAGGAATTTCATCTGGTAATCTTGCAACCCTTGGACTTGGTGCTGTTCAGGTTGCTTTCTGATCCTGGGGCCCTACTAATTGCAATGAATGCTAGGAATGTTGTACTATAATAAAAGGTTTATTGTTCCTCATCTTAATCATGTGAAAGCTGTTGGACTTTTTATGTATATGTTGTTATGACTACTATTAGTGTTGTGTTGATTGACAAAGCTGGTAGACGTCTCCTTGTTATGGTGAGTACACGACCTATTTAGAAGAGGATCTTTTAAGTCAGTCAATTCAAATTTTTTAGATATGACATGACGAGTGTTGTTCAGTTTAAAGATCTCGCGTAAATTTTTAATGATTTCAACAGATCTCCTCTGCATGGATGGTTGTTTGTCTTTTCCTGGTTGGCCTTGCCTTTTATTTAAAAGTAATCAAACTCTCACGATGCTATCTCTCTATTACTAGAGTGATGAATAGAATCATAATAGATGCTCATCAACTTATTAGAAAATGGACTTTAACATACGTTTGATTCTATAATAATATTTGGAAGATTGAAATGCTAAAGATGAGTTCTTGGTGTAACCTGGCATCATCCAGAGCCACCTAGCGAGAGAGTCACATCTTGTAACATTCACCAGTATTTTGGCAGTCACAAGTTTGTTGGTAAGCTCCATGTTCAGCTGGTAAATAACTTATTGAAGTTTACATTATTACATTTATGTCTTTGTTATTCTGAAGTTTTGTATAATTGTATTTGTGCTTTCTTTTTACCGGTTTACATTGTCTCTTTCTCCCTCGATATTGGAGCTATCCCATGGGTATGCTAATATAATATTTTGAAATTTTTTGCTAGAGATATAATCCACCTCTCTTTGCAC
>APFE030682430.1:0-14196 GCA_000404065.3 Pinus taeda
ATAATGCTATTACCACATTAAATTATTCTGCTTTTATATAAATAACATTATTAATTTCAAAAAAAATTCATAGAAAAGTAAGTTTTAAATATTTAGAATTATAGATTTTATAAATTTTAATTTATTATAAAATGTTTTTATCATTAAAATATATTGCTTCAAAGTTGTATATATTTTGTTTATACTAGGAAAAAAAATCCATCTACTAAATCATTAAATCAAATTAGTTAAAAAAAAAGTTTGTATAGATATTCATAAATAGTTTTAACAATAATATTATTGTAGATAAAATATACATAAAAATAAAAAAATTATAGTTTAGGATCAATATTAACAATAATGTTTACTTACATTGTCCAATCATTTTTTTCCCTTTATTGGATTAGTTACATTCTTAGTAAGAGTAAAAAAGACGGACTCACTCAAATATTTGGTAGGCCATCTGTAAGAGGTAGGTGGATATGCTTGTAGATTTGATTATAAGGTTTGATATTTTTTCAGCAAAGTTGAGAACTCCAGTCTCCTTCCATATGAAAGCTCTTACTCTTGATGGCTAGCATCTCCACAACATTGGCAGACTATGGAAAATTCTAGGATGAGAGCATGCAAATTTAGACTTCGTTATAGGAAGACCCAAATGTTCGAAAACTACAGGAGGAAATGTAGTAAAAGTAGCATCATTTGGAGGAGAGTCAGACAAGTACAAAGACTTTGCCAATCTCGTAGAGCCTCGTAAAAATTAATGAATAAAGAAAACATATTCATTAAACTATAATATACTAACATACATGTTTGGAAAAAAGAAACATAATTTTCTCTTCCTACAAACAATGTTCCAAGTTTTGAGTGGGCATGTTTGTTAAGGTTCTTACAATACACTCTTTCATATACTTCTATTAGTTTTGATAATATTCCACAACAAATTTGTTGTAGGTGTTGATACTGACAATGAGTTCTGTGAAGGTAGGAGAGATTAATCTTTTCTCTATAACTTTTGTCAAGCTACCACTTTTTTCAAGTTATCAAATTTATTTCTTATTACATAGACTCCAACTACGAGATAAAAAAAAAAAAAAACACATCAAGTTTATTTACCCCAACACACCAATAAGTAGCAAGTCCCAACTATATTATATAAGAAAGTATTAGGTATCCCAAAGGCTTGAAGGGGATCTAATTGAAAAAAGTGACCATTGTGAGAATCCTTCCAATCAATATATGAATATAGAAATGTAGATTTATTATTATTTTAATTGGAAATCTTCAATTAAATAATAAAATTTAATTATGTCTCTCCCAATATAAATTGCATATTACCATAATTCACTACCCTCATAGGTCTGGCATTTTTTAACAGCGTTGTAAAACCATGTGACACACACGGGGCTATTAGTACTTTCGCAGAAAATCAAAATCAAAATCAGAATGGTTGAGGTAGGAAAACCTAACTTTTCCTTGTGCAGAAATCAAAATGGTTGAGGTAGGAAAACCAGACTTTTCCTTGTGGAGAAAATCAAAATCAAAATGGTCGAGTTAGGAAAACCCGACTTTTGCTTGTCATTTGAAATGTTCCAGTAATAGGTAAAACGTGAGTCGATATAATACAAATGCCATTTGGAAGTGAAGTGATAAAAGGCAGACGCTCGAACGCTTCCACTTCCATATGCAAGGTGGATATATGTGATAATGAAAGGAAGGTGGATATATGTGATAATGAACACGTGCTTTTCTTATACCAAGACGCTTTAGATATGTGACGAGGCCGCCGACCGTGGGGCCCTACACCAATTATCAGGCTCGATATATAAATTGATATTGAATGACTTTGTACGAGGTTCCGTTGGAAAATGTTCATCCACACGATTACGGGACCATAGTGGCCATTGATACGAATGATCTGCCACGAGGCGTCGAGCAGAATAAACCATGGTCTACAAACAGGCAGCGATGGCCATTGGAGACAGTATCACGGTCAAAGAATTAACCTAAAACCATGTGACACAGACGGCGCTATTAGTACTCTTGCAGAAAACCAGAATCAATATCAAGAAAACCCGACTTTTCCTTGTCATTTGAAATGTTCAGGTAATAGTAAAACGTGCATCCATATAATACAAATGCGATACAGTTGCTTCCACTTCCATATACAAGGTAGACATATGTGATAATGGCCATATAAAACCATAGAGGTTTCATATGCAAAACACAGAGGTTAGGAAAATCCAGTCACTACTTGACTTGGAAACACCCAGTTTGGTTTGGATTAATAAAAAGTATAAAATACCATCAACATGTGGAACATGTGGAGCATAGCTGACTAGAGGCAAATCATTTTTCCCTTCGTCAGCATGCCCACACGATGGCATAACAGATCCTTTAATAAACAGAATGGCAAAACAATATAGTAACAGAAGATTTCAATTCATTGACAACCTATTTAATGACAAATTTGATGTAATGTGCAACTACAAGCATTTCGATGAAAAGCAGAATACATGAGGACTAACAAATCCTTTCACTCTTGAGAACCTACTCCTAGTTCCCGCCTTTCCAACACAGATCGAGTCAGACAAATTTCCACCATATGCCCAAAGGTACTCTTCCTTCGACTCCGCTCTCTTGCTTCAGTGAACGGAATCTGACCAGGCTGGTTGCTTGGCACATCCTTACACCAAAGAGCTCCAAAACAGACTGGCCCTTGGAAAAACGGCTATTGGATTACGAGATTTGAGGCGAACGGACAAAGAACTTAAATATCGTTGTTTTAGAGGCCTTGAAGTTCTGGTAAAAAGAGATATAGACCACAAAATTGTGCAGAGATACGAATTTCTCAACATTTAAAGACTTTAAGGATTCAGAGTTTTAGGCATAAAAAAAAAAACGTAAAATCACGGAAATATATGGCAAATCGAAAAACACAGGCAATATCCAACTTTAAACAGAAATCTACGAATTTAAGAAGAAAAACAGGCTATTGATGAAATATATGGCAATAATCCTAGTGAGAGTTAGCCGAAGAAAAAGGTTTTAAAGAAAAAAATCCATGACTAAAGCCTTAGCAACCACACAGAGAAAGTCCATAAACAAGATGCACTGAATCAAACCAAGCCAAATTACTTCACGCACTACTGAATGACTCTGAAGAACACAATAAGCCGAACGGACTGCCAATACTGGTTCATGAACAAAGATGTCCACGACGTGCTGTTACAGTTGGTATTTTCACTCAGTCAATCGATGAGGGTAACGGAAGAACGATATTTTCAAGAAACACCAATAATCCTTCAATAAACCTTTGTTTCGCCACAGAATTAGTAGCTTCAGGAGCTCGACAGACTCTTAGCTGGATCGAAAGACTAAAAGAAAAATAGAAAAGAAAAAACAAAACAAAAACCCGTCAGATTTGAAAATACAAGTAAAATACTGCTAGTATGCTCCAAATTTGACAACAAAAGGATGTTCTCAGCTCGGCTTCGCACTCAAAAGCCGATTACAGCGTCTCAATGGCCAAAATCGCAGCAATTCCAACAATTCTATAAGCTTCATTGCCTCGAAACCACAATCTGCACGCCTTAGTGGCTGGAGTTGATTCAAATGCGTCTGTGAGCAATGCACTTCTGACAATTTATGCCAAATGTGGAAGGATAGAAGCTGCAAGGAAAATATTCAATGAAACATTGCGTTATGGAATTCTATGATGGCAAGTTACGCACTCAATGAGCATAGTGAGGAAGCACAATAACAACACAATTACAGCTCAAAAGAGATCCTATCCATCAGACTCAGAAACCCTATATTTATTAAAGAAGAAAATTATGATGCTTAGAAAATGGGATATTTGGTGAAACGCTAATCAGTGCATGCTTGACCACCGTATCTACAAAATGAGTTTGAAAAAATTAACTGCACAACTTACTGATCTGTTTCTATATTTTGGTGAAAGTGCACAACTGAAAGCCACTATTCAATGATAAATATTTTTTTTTCCTCTATCTATGCTAAAATTGCAGAAAAACGAATCTAATTCCAAATTGAAAGTGAATACAGGCAGTAACATAATCACCAAAACCAATCAAAATATAAATATGCAGTAAGTATGCATTGAATAAACAAAATTTACGGCATAGTGAGGGTTTGAAAAAAAATCATGCCGTCTCCTAGAAGTAATCAACCTGTAACTTAAAACAAGTCAAGTTAAAAATTCCAACAAAGTAAATTTCCGGATGCCCATAGGCCCTAAGGGTTAAACCTTCTCTGATACCATATGTAACATTACAAAGTAAAACTAAATTAATGTCTTAATGGAAACAAATACTTACAAATGAACTTACCTATATTACCTGTAATTGAAGTCTGCCAAGTGATCACAAGATTTTGGCGACGACTCTCCTCCCAACCGTAGGCTCAATTGTGCAGGATTCTGCTACAAATGGCCACCCCCGAGCCCTCAATCAACGACTACTGCCAGTGCTCCTAAGTCTTTGTATACCATTCTCCCAAGAGAATGAAAGATAGAATAACGGAATGACAGAATGCAAGAAATGCCTCTCATCTTCCTCACCATCTATTAAATAGAACAACATTGGATGGGGAACCACATGCACACACTCCATGTGTCTACATGCAACTTGATTTTTAGCCTTCTTGTTTTATTTCTTTACTTTTCTTTTGATTTTTAGCTTTCTTGTTTTATTTTCTTCTTTTTGATAGCTTTCCTGATTCTTTTTATTGCTTTCTTTGTTTTATTACTATTTATTCTTATTTAGAGCTTTAGTGTAGTTATTACTATTTTATTATTTTATTTATTTTCTTAGTATATTTTTAAATATCATTTATGATTTATATTTTTATTATTAATTATTAAAGTGATTTTATTAGTTATTATTTATTTGTATTATTAATTATTTTTATTATCATTATTATTTTTATTATTTATTATTTATTATTATTATTAAAGGGAGGGATATTACAGGCTAGAGCCATTCATTAGATGAAACAATAGAGAAAGTCACTCCAATCAGGTTAGCTTATCCTATAACCTTCCTTATAGTGCATGCTAAGATGGCACAATGAAGAATAATTAAAGATCTTTAAATAGAGGCCAAGGAATTGATGGTTTAATAACTTGTTTTACCTCAAGTCATCCTTTTAGCACCATTTTGTTGATGCAATCTTTTGAAATTTGTCAACAAAGGGGGTGTGACCAATATTTTTTAGATAGCCCAAGCCACTTGGGATAGTCAATCCCGGTGAATTTAAAGGCTTTGTTGGCATTTGGATCTCCTCCACTTGTGAAGAAGAGAGCTTATGGAATCCTAAAGTTATTTAATTTATATGTACATGAATCCTAATTTATTTTCTATATTAAGTATCGCTAGTCTATGAGTTAAATACTTAGTAAAATATCATACAAAGAAGAGACAACAGAAACTAATGTAACTAGTAATAATAATAAGGAATAAATGATGTTCTCTTCGTGTGACACTGAATGTTCAAGATGCCAAATAAATACTAAGTCTAAATTATAATTGCATACTAAGTAGAATATGTGTTTGAGAAGATGTAGTACCTGAAATATTGAAAGTATGTCATGAAGAACCTTGTGGAGGACATTTCGCTGATAGAAGAACCACATACAAAGACGTTCCCTTGGGACATTATTTCCCTTCTCTTTTTAAGGTTTCCAAAGAATATGTCAAGGTATTTGATAGTTCTCAAAGAAAAGGGAAGCATGTTCAATAAGATGAATTGCATTTACAACCACACATATTGATGGAGCCATTTGAAAAACAGGCTAAAGACTTTGTAGGTCTAATTAATCTAGCATCCAAGTAGAATAGGTATGTTCTTGTTTGCACTGGTAATGTCACTAAAGGGGTAGAGGTTGAAAAATTAATTTTTGATACTGAAAATATTATTGTTACGTTTCATTTTGAGTATATTTTCACTCATTTTGGTGTCCCAAGAGAAATTGTAATAGATGAATATGCGAAGATCACATCCAAACTTGTTTAGAAGATCATGGAGTAGTATGAAATCAAACATCACAAATCCACTCCATAGCATTCACATGATAATGGATGAATGGAATCTACAAATAAAGTTCTTGAAGCCATACTGACCAAGATTGTGCATCTACAAAAGAGAGATTAGGGAAAAGGGATTTTAGAAGAAATTTGGGCACACCAAAACCACATGGAGACATTCCACTAGGCACACTCTTTGTGAGCTTGTCTATGGAAATCAAATTCTAATTCCTATTGAGTTCCAAGTGGAGACATATAGGACAACAACAAAGCTGGGGCTAGACCTCTCTAAAGATGAAAAGCAAAGATTGGCACAACTCAATGAGTTGGATGCAATTAGGCAAGATGCCATACACATGGCAAACATCATTCATCAACAAAGGAAGAGATCACATGAACAATTTACCATGCTCAACAAATTCAAACCAAGTGATTGGGCCGCTCTGTTTGACTCAATAATTAAATATTTTAAGGGAAATTCCAAACACATTGGTTAGGCCCCTATGAAGTAGAATTTGTTTTTGATATTGGAGTGGTAGGAATCAAGATCATTAACGAATAAGGGATCATGTTTCTTGTCAATGGGGATAAAATAAAACTTTATCACAAGTCCTTAATAGAAGAGGAGTTTATTCATAATTTGTGGCAGAATACCAAGTTAAAGTTGGTGGAGAAAGGATACCATTCTCCTTCACCACCAATTGTTGGATAATTCAATTTTTCTTTATATTTCTTTACATTAAATTGTCAATCCAAGACATTAAATTGAATGCTCAACCAACTCCTAATGGCTAACCATAGTTAACCATGGATAGAATGGTCAAACATGGTCAACCATAATGTAATCAAGATCTCTATGGTTGAATATGATCAACAATGGTAAACCCTCTTCAACGATGGTCAACCCCATTAAACATATGAATTATTAATATAACAATTTTTGTAACAGTAATGTAACCTTTACCATGGTCAACCTCATCAACCCTCGTCAACCATGGTTAATGAATCCACCACACCCATCGGCTTTCGGCTGACACAACCAAATTTACTAATGTGGTTGATATTGTTATCACCCAGGTTTTCCCCAAAGTTATAAGAAAGGGAAAGGAGGCCGAGGTAACCACAAACCAATCTTTTAGATACAGAATCTAGCCAATCTGTATCCAGAGAGAGCCCTCTCTGGATATAGATTGGCTAGATTCTGTATCTAAAAGATTGGTTTGTGGTTACCTCGGCCTCCTTTCCCTTTCTTACAACTTTGGGTAAAACCTGAGTGATAACAGATATATATCAATTGGTGACATTTTCCACCTTTTATATAACAATTGGTGTAGAAAAATAACATGACCGGCATGTATCAGCCACATTAGTAAATTTGGTTGAACCATGTATCACTTCAAAGGCATTGATTTATTCATTGTTGTATCTAAACTCATTAGATTACTCCTTGTATTATTATACATATTAAGCACGTCAACCACAATCATGTTATACTATCAGTGGTTGTCCATGGTAAAACATGGTCAACCACATCCACATTACTAATATTAGCATTAGGACCATGTAGGAATATCATTAAAGTATTTTATTTTGGAAATGAATAATTTTTTATATAAACATTTTAATTAAATGTATTTTACTCTACTAAGCTTCGATTTTCTAACCACAGCCTTACTTGTGTCGAATCTGTAATAACTTAATTGAGTTAGAATGTATGTTAAGCATGAAAACCTCTATATTACTCTGGTTGAATTTGTCTGAAATTGAAAATAATTCAATTTAATTACATGTTTTTATTATATATAGTAATTGTTGTTTGCTTCCAATATATTCTCAAAATTCATATGGGTGAGTAATGGATGTTATGTCAATAACTTTTCTTATCATAAATTTCAAAACATGGATGATATGTTTCATTGAAGAGAATTCATTGATAGTGACTAGCATTTACCTTAAATGTAAGTCCTTGCTTTTAAAAATAAATTCTGCTTATTTTCCAAATGGACAATAGAAAATAAACATCATAGGTATGCAAAATTATATGCCAGTGACTTAAATTGCAATCATGAAACTTGTCGCTTAGGTAATTTTCTCTACAATTCCCAACACAATATCATACCCTCCAGTAGGCTTTGGGATTACATTAAAGAGACGACATTGGTTTGGAGTGATACAGAGTGAATATTAATATATTGAATTGTCATAGTACAGAGAATGGGGGCAGATTGATTAGATGGATATACTGTTAGGGACACCGCAACCGGTAAGGCCACCAGACTTTGATAAATTAGTGGTGTCAGGATACAACAACATATATGGAACTAGAGCGGGCCCAAGCCTGTTCTTCAATTTGGAGTTATTGTTTCTGGTTGTTACCTTCTTCTCCACCTGCTCTAACTTCAATAAAAATTGGTTGAAAGCTTCATCTATTCCGTTGTCATCGGCCCATTCTGGTGTGGATCCTTGTATTTGTCCCACGTACACTTCATTTTTAGCATGCTTTGATAAGATCTCCAAAACGTCCATGACAAGTGTGGCTTCGGAGGTAGTAGATATGGTTTTAAGGAAATATTCGTCTACATCTCTCACCATCTCAGTGTATTCCTGGGAACCTTTCTCTGGAATGAGTCGTTTACTCGTGGTGGGGAGATTGGGCATGTACCCTCCATAAGCATACTGCCCGAAGTTGACGGTAGCGTGATGAGCGGATGCAAGCCACATAATAGTGGTTAGTGCTTCAACAACTTCATCTTTTGTCTTCATTTCATACCATCTGCTCAGATCATTCTTTAAGTCTCCATGGCCAATGTTTACTATCTCACTCCACCAACATTGCAATTCTTGATCTCTTTTCATAGATGCATCATCCTTGTAATACAAAGATAAGTAGTCTGCAACCCAATCCTTCATAGCAGACCATATTTCCAGGCCATCGACGGCAAATGGGTAGTCTTCAATCATGAGCTTTAGCTCGTGGGGTGCTGTTGGGTCCCGGACAGCCATTCCCCTGAAAAGTATAAAATCTATATGTCAATAGAGTATGCTAAGAATATTTAATGAAAATAGTGTTTTAGTCTTAGACAACAAACCTTTTAAGAAGATCAGTCGGCAATCCTTGCTCATTAAATCTCCAATCTTTATAGATCATAGATGACATCTCCATGGAGTAAAGATTTTCTCAATAATTCCTCCTGCATTGATTAAGCTCTGACGCGCAGCTTGTTTTAATAGGAAAAAGGTTAGCACAATTTACTAACGAAAATTACTTTGTAAATTTATTATTAATAAACCGGTAATAAATTCTTTTCAAAACTGGAAAAGAATATATATTAATTTATTTTAAATTTTATAAATTAAGAAATAATATATTATCTTTAATATAGAAAAATTAACTATATATATATATATATATATAAAATTACAAGAATACAAATTTTATTCAATTTCTCACTTAATTCATTATGTTATAAATTCTAAACTTTGAAGTATTCTATTTTATCCTTGTGTTCTTTTCATATATTGCCACACTTCTCCAAGTTCTTCTCTAAACCACATTTTCCTTCTTGTAGATCTCCACCTCATTTTGGTTACCATATATAAAAATATTGCATTATGTTATATATCTATTAGGTTTACCATTACTCGTGGATCATGTATGAATCACTTATAATTGATAATCTATATTTCACATATCAGCGAGAATAATAGAATAGAATAGGATAGGATTGTGAGAAGTTAAAAAGTCTAAATTTAAATAAGGATATTTTTAGATTTAAAATTAATAAATTAAAAGAATAATATAGTCGATATTATTATAATATGAGCAAGAATGTTGACCAATGACTAATCAATTGATGGTAACCCGCATCATTGACACGAGCATGAGCTTTTGCTAGCAACCATAACGCTCCTTCTTCTGTTCCCTCCTCCGCAGGAGTGTACACATTTCTAACACCTAATTCTTGTTCAGCGGTGGCAGGCAAACACAATTCAATGGCCACGGGCTTCAGCACTCCCTCGTTTGTGAGGAAGAAAAGTGTGCGACTGCCATATGTTTTACTCCCCTCCGATAGCTTATTGATGCGTTCGGCATACAACATATATGCATCATAGTAGTCCAGAATAAACACCCTCTTTGATGCAACAGCCTACATCAACATAGATAGATTTGATTTATTCGAAATACTTATAAAAAAACAATGGAGAAGAGAGTGTAAGTTTGAGGGAAAGCGCGACGATCAACCTGCTGCACGGAAAGGCCCTCGAGGAACTTTTCTATGTGTGGCTCGGTGATTGAACTCTTCTGTGGACCATAGATATTTGGGTCCAAGTTGCTGGACGGGGGGAATATCTGTCACACATAAAACCTAATTATCGGCGTGTTTGAACAAAATGCCATCAGAGATCCTTAGCCTATTCGTACATAAAGGACTCATCCAATTACCTGTAAGCATTGAATTACCATCAGATTCAAACCAGCTAGCGCCTGTCTTGCATATTCAAGATCGGCCTTCCACGCACTCTTATTACCTATGGTTGCCGAAAATTCATTTCAGGTAAAGAAATTATTTGTGCCCGAGAAACAAATAGTTTGAGAAATTTTTCGAGCCATGCAAACAAATAGTTGAGTTAAATGGCGCCTCAATCTTCAACCACTGATAGTGGAAGGCGATTCCCAGGTCATCATCAACATGGAAACGCGCATTCAGAATGGATCTCAAGCTAGAAAAGTAGCTGACAGTTGGAGACTAGAAGCAAGGCTAAACAACATTGCTCATGAGCTACAAAACCATAGAGCCCTCTCCTTTCATCACACCAGAAGAGAAGGTAATAAGATTGTTGATCTCCTAGCCAATATTGGGGTAGAAAGCAACCATCCTTTCCAAGCAGGAAACTTGGACATCATCCCTAGCAATCAACAGACTCAGGAATGTGAGAAACTCCTTCAAAGAGACACTAAATCCCCGGATGCAGGTGTTGGCACGTCACAAAGGGTCGAGCCACATGTCCAGCATGTGCCGCCCCGTGCTCATATTTATGATTAATGGAATTAGCCGTCAAAGGTTTAATCCTCCGCAGTCCGAGCTCTGGGCATTCAATGCCGAGCAGAGTGAAGCGATGGCGCTGCAGCTTGCAGTTATTGATCGCTCCCACCGAGGGAATGAGGCGGGTTATCAAGGTGAGGATGAGCAGAAACGAGCCCATTGTTATGGTGAAGCTAGGGAGGTGCAGACACAGAGGAATTCGACGCAGGTGCAGACGTAGAGGTGGGCGGTTATCCTACCACTTCGACCAGCCATCTTGGCTTTCCGTCGCTCCAATTCGGGCTCAGGTCTTAGGTCGAAGTGGCAAATCAAGAGCAATCAGGGCAATCTGGTTACGAGGAGGGAATTTCCTCCCTCACGCAACAGCTACTCAGAGGTTGTCGCGACCGGGAGGAACTTGTGGCGAATTCCGCCTTGTGGTTGGTCTCACAATTCACCTGAGGCTAACAAGGGAGACGGAGGAGTGTCCATGGCGAGGCTACGGGAGCGGAAACCTTGCAGGAGGGGATCTGGGCGAGGTTCATCCTCTCGCCCTCCGGCAGCGAATGAGCACCACCATTGTTGCTGCTGCTATTGCTACAGGAGGACAAGGGCTAAGCCACTCCAAGCTGGGCAATTCACGGAGGTTGGCAGCTCAAGCGAAGGGGAGCCAGTTCTTCCAGAATTTGGCTCGGTTGTGTTCACCCTGGGCAACTCCAAGGACAGTGCAGGTATCAATGCTCATATTTCAGTTCTTTTTACTAAAGCTCCTAAAGGGAATGACAGTGGGACGCCTCCAGGAATGGTGGAACCACCTCCAAAGGGCACTGGAAAGGAGAGCCCTATTCTGCAGCCACCAATTGAGGTGGGCACCTCAGGGAAGGAGATTCTGCATGCCACCTCGCATCCCCAGGCGCAGGAACCTCAAGGCACAACAAAGGATAAATGGACCGCCATGTGGGAAGGAATCCCTGAGGGTCAGGGATGGTGCACTATCGTGGAAGAAAAAAGTCTCGGCGACGACTGATCCTCCGACGCGCGCACCGGCTCATGCCTCTCTCTCTCAGCTCGGGTCCAGGATAAAGGTCTCTGCAGGTATATGGGTATGGGTTATCACTGTGTTTGTTCACTTGCAGTTTTTCATTCTGTCTCGTTTGTGTCAGTCCACAGTCTGGTTTTGAAGGAAGCCCCTGCGTGGGCCATCATGTTCATGTTTAACTCAATGTTCCATGTTATGTTGACTGTCAAGTCGAATTGGTTTCCAGCCTCAGTTAGTTTTTGGGGGAATTTTGGAAGTCCTGTCGGTGCTGCCCCTGCGAGGGAGATTTTTGCTTCAAAGCTAAGATATCCAAGGTGCCACTGGTGGCCATGGAAGTCCTGTTTCACTGCTTGTAAAATTTTCCTGTAAATATAATATAATAGACTAGCTAGTTTTACCGAGAAAAAATAAAAATAGTTGAGTTAAATGGACGTAAAATATTAACATATTCTCACCTGCAAAAACTTGAGGTCGTGCAAACTCTATCAGTGGATTGTCCTCTGCAGATTCTAGTAATCCATGGACAATCTGAAGAGGATTCTCGTGTCTAAGAAGTTTCTCAAGAGAATTATATCGACTTTGAAATCCCCGGACGTAGAGCTGTTCAATTTGTTCGAATGTTTTGAACGCATTTTCAGAACCTTCCGTAATCTCAGGCACAATCAGATTGGCGAAAGCATTGATGGTGTGGGCTCCAAAATCAGTGAAATCTGTGTGAGGGAACCTTTCGTCTGGCGGAATAAAGGTCACTTCTGAACCACTGGGCCGGCTTTCAGATTTGGGATCTACATTCAAATTTATTTCAAGCTCTAATTAGTAATATCAGCTACCATGTTATTCTCTCCTCCACCAGACTCATGCCTGTTGAACATTATAATCCCTAGCTGCAATTACGAACCTGGCGTATCTAATAAATTTCATAACCTGAAACCCAAATGTCCATTCCCTTAAACAATAAAAAGATGGCAGACTACTTGTCACCTAATCTCTAATAAACAGTTTCGTAACCAGACAGTTTCATAGAATGCTTGAGAACATGCAGGTGTATATATAAACCCGAATGCTAGTAAGGGAATGAGCAGGACTAAATGTTATCAAACCTGTTTTAGTTGGTGGACGGCCCGTCCTGCATCTTCTAGGATATGGGTAGTCCTTGGATCCACCCAGCGCTGGTCTCAGCAGCTCTGGACTGCTGTCAGGGTTGCCAAGATCGTTGTACACGTCATAATCGTATATCCGATCATATACTTTCCTCTCTCCCGTTCCATTTCCTCGTAGTTCCACCATATCTTGCTCCCTCAGTTTCTTTAAACCTTCTGGTGTCTCCTCGGGTAGGTAGCTCTAATCACACGACGCACCCATTTTAATATGGACCCCTATTTTTAGTCTTTTGTAAATGAAAACTATAAAACAATTAACTGGAAAAGAAGTGCATATAAATACGCCATACCTTGTTAGAGAAGAAAATACGATCAGTTTTGCTGGTCTCATAGGGTGTAATCCACGAATTGCACTTAAAGCGCAGTTTACCTTGACCAGGGATATCCAGAGTTAGAGATTTGAGAAAGAACTGTCGTGAATGCATATTCCTTACGAGGAATTCTCCTGGAACTCCCAGACCAGATTTCCACTTGAAGCTGATTTCGTAATGTCTGTCGCTAGCAATGGGTCCATCGAAGGGATTCCACTTTAAATAAGACGCTTCATCAGCCATTTTTCCGAATCCCGTTTCTGCCATCATATATACATTGATTTTAAGAGAAAAATCGTAGCAAGACAGACAGACAGATATCATATTATAATACGCCATGGAAACCGTCTAAATAGACAGATATTATATTATAATTATACGTCATGGAAACCGTGTAAACCAAATAATTGAAATATATTACCTGGATCAACATGGTCGCTGCTCGGATTTTTTTTGGCGAGGGTAATTCGGATCTGCTCTGCGACTGCAGCGGCCTTGCTAGGGTTCTGAGGGCAATCCCCTCTACGGCGCTGACAGCTCTGCGGGAAGGTACCTTACGCTGCACCGACTCCTCTGCGTAGTTCCAGAGCTGCCAGGAAATAGCCATTCGCCATGGGTCCGCCCCCGGGGGGGGGG